>PVKS010015036.1:0-46897 GCA_004027875.1 Aplodontia rufa | reverse complement strand
TGGTCTAGTAACATGAGTTAAATCCAGATAAGATGTAATGCTTTACAATCTAATACTTTTTTTAGAGTTATAATGGGAAGGGGAAGGGAGGGATAAGGGAGGGTAATGGGGGGGCACTCCTGGGGATAATTGCAATATCCAGAATATATACACATTTTATACACATTTTATATTATTTTGTTAAAATCTTGTAAGGTTGCTCAAAAATAAAAAAAATTAATAAAAAAAATATATTGATATGCAGAACTAAAGCTGCTATATCACTCCTTTATGTGCATGTTAGAATGTAAATATATACATTTTATATCTTTTATCAACCCTTTTAGAAATACAAGAATTGTGTTCCAATGTAACATGTTTTTATACCTGAAAGTATAAAAACAAAATTCCTAATGATAAAAATAAGAATATATTTCTAAATACTTTCACTATAGTGCTGGTTGACACAGGTCCTAGACTGGGGCTGAACATGCCTTGGCACAGTGCCTGGCCCGTCTGACCCTAAGCATGCCAATGAGAGAAAAAAATATCCCTTACCTTCGTTCTCTTTTGTCCAGAAAAGAATGCTGACTTGTCTTCATGGAACAAGCTTAAATGTGTATCTTCTGGATGATCAGGCGTAGGTGGGGAGAAGATAATCACAAGGGAGAACCACAGAATAGCATTGCTAAGTGTGGGTGGGAAAATGAATTTTTTTTTTAAACTGGTGATTTTTTTTCAATGATGAAGAAATCAATTATTTTTTAAAGAGAAAATGTGGGTATTTTCTGTGGGTATATTGAGAAGACAGATTAAACTTCCTTTCCATCTAATATGTTTAATATGTGTCTTCAAAGGTTTCTTCTTTCTGTTTTGTTTCAAAAAGAAAGAATTTTCATGAAATTATTCTTTTGAGACAGGGCCTCACTAAGTTGCTGAGGCTGGCCTGGAATTTGCAGTCCTCTTGCCTTAGCCTACCAAGATGCTGGTGTACACCACCTCATCCAGCTTCATGAAAATATTCTTTAGATAATAAATATTTTGCAACTCTTAGTTAATTTTATTGCCTTCTCCATGTTCCAAGAAGTAAAGCCCATATATTAGGTAATATATATGTCAAATATACAGACAAAAAAGGGAAGAAGCTCCTAATAAAAAATAATAATTTAGGAAATTTTCCAAATAGATATTATGTTAGGCCAAAAATTTGTCAGAGTGAAAACCTAGGTTGCAGGCTCCAAGTCAAAACTTTCCCGTTTTTCAATTAGTCTTTCAAATTTTATTTTTTAAATTGCGGATTAAAAACCATGGTGGGTGTGCTTGCTTTATAGAAATATTTGGGGCATTAAATTAAATAAATGTTTCCCAACATATCTTTGAAAGAGCACCAGTCTGGTAAGATCCTTCATGGATGGAGAAAGTTTCCCTTATAAGAGTTTGGAAAATACATTCTATTCTCAGGTAATCCACAACTTTTACATCTTTCACTCTTGAGAGATTTTGAGAAGTCCCATAATTAAGAACATATTTCTTAGGGGTTGGGGATTTAGCTCAGTGGCAGAGCACTTGCCTAGCACATGCAAGGCCTGGAGTTCGGTCCTCAGCCCTGAAAAAAAAACAAAAAGAACATATTTCATTTTGAGAATATGCCAGTTAAACTAATTAATTACAAATGTAAGATACTATAATTTGACCCTTTGGCATATTGTGTTCTGTCTTCTGATCCTGGTCAGGAGCTCATCTCCTTACTCCAGTTCCCTGTATGCATTCTGTGTCTACACAGATAGTTCAACATTATAATCGAATGTTTTGCTTTCTGGAGTGCTGCTGACATCTAAATATAGAAGCTGGGCTACAGTGGTATGATTTGTTAAAAATTACACTGTAAATCTAACAGCAAAACTAAATTGGACTTAGGTATTCATGTCTCCAACCAGGTAGATGAGCAGGAAAAAAAAAATTCCATGTGCATCTATTTTTATGCATTTGATATAAAACAGAAAAAAATCTTTAAGCCAGTTTTCAATTGTATATACAATAAGATAGCTTGATGATGTACAAAGTTATTTTTTTACATAAACAAGCACAATTCCATTCCTGCCTTTCCCCTAAAGACAAACTTATAACGGCATGAATGGAAGAGGGACACAGCTGATGGATGGAATGTTTATTAAGGCTGATTTTTAGAGAGCTGTTGAGGAGTCATTAATTTCTTTCTTTGTAACCTTTGTTGCTGGTTCTCAAATATTATATCTATTAACCTACATTCCACTTGAAATTCTAGCCTCATTTCAGAGCTACAAAGTGTGTACTGTGATGTATAGAAGAACCTTGCTGTGAGGGTCTTTCTTGAGTTCTTTTGATAAAATCACTCACCTCCTCCTCCCCCAATTACAGTATCATATTTAGTCATATGTAAATTTTAATTTCAGCTATACCTGTGTGTATGATCTCAGGTGATGGACTTAAAACACCTAAATTTTGATGTTTGAGTTGAGTTTTTACTGTAAAGTGCATGGTTTTTTTTTTTAAGACTACTTTAAAAAAAAAACAGTTTTAGGTTAAAAGCAACAGAAATTTAGAACTACTTGCTGCATTAGCCTTCCCACTTAATCATTATCTCCCACCAGAGTGGGACATTCGTTACCATGAGGAGCCTACGTTTACATATCACTATCATGTAAATCGATAGTTTCTGTTAGATTCATTTTGTCTTGCATGTTGAATGGATTTAAACACATGTGTAATTACCTGTATCCAGCATGGTAGTACCAGAGTATTTTTACTGCTCTAAAAATCTTCTGTGATTCATGTATTCATCCCTCCTTCTTCCCAACTGCAGGCAACCACTGAATTTTTTACTGTCTCTATAGCTTTTCCTTTTCCAGAACATCATGTATTGAAATTACACAGTATTTAGCTTTTTAAGATTGTATTCTTCTACTTAGTAGTAGGTATTTAAGTTTCTTCCATGTCTTTTCAGGGCTTAATAGCTCATTTCTTTTTAGGAATGAATAATATTCCTTTGGATGTGCCAGAGTTTATATATTCATCTACTGTAGAACATTTTGGTTGCTCCAGGCTTTGGCAATTAGGAATAAGCCAGCCTAAAGCATTCATGTGAAGGTTTTTCTATGGACATTACTTTTCAGTTCCTTTGGGTAAATACCAAAGACTGTGGTTGCTGGATCATACAGCAAGAATATGATTAGTTTTGTAAGAAACTGCTTCATTTTGTGTTTTGCTCAGCGTTGAAAGAGAGCTGTTGCTCCATATCCACGCTGTCATTGGTCAGGATTTAGGCACTTTTGATTGGCGTGCAGTGGCATATCACTGTTTTAATTTCTGTCTCTCTGATGACATATATGTGGAGTATCTTTTCATATGATCGTTCACTATCTACCTTTTTATTTCGTCGGGTGGTGCAGATTTCCTTACTTGGTGCCTTCTGTCTAACAGAGATGATGCTTGGTATTTACTTCCTGCCTAGAGGTGGGAAGGCTTACAGGGTCCCTTGATGTTTCCCTATTCAATACCATTTTTACTGCCTGAGTCTAAATTTCCCCACAGAGGTCTGTATGTCTTTCCTAGTGAAGTATTCATCCCTGGAATGTTGATTAGCATAAAATATGGATCAGTGGTCTTCTCTTTGTTCTTAGAGAACCAGTAAGTGGTGGTTCCAGGTAAGTCTCATTGTCCTCTATAGCTCTTATTCTGGTGCACCAGAGGCCCTCCCTGTAATCATGGGAAATCAGGGGAATCCATCCCAGATAACCAGGAAAGCAAGAGGAGCACAGAAATTCCTTTTCCTCCTCTGTAGGCAGTGCGGAGGAGAAAGGATGGAGCTGTTATTTAGGCTTAAATCCCATCTAAGGCTCCCAGGGGTGCAGGCACAAAGCAGATCATGCCACATCTACTTTCTTGTTATTTTAACCAGCTCCTCATTTCTTTTCTGTCCCATTTTTATTTATCCTTCTTTTCTGTCAGACTTTGTGACAAGTTGCACCCTGTCCCTGCCTCATTCAGTCTCTCCCAAATCTAAAATAGCTACACCCATGTCATAAACATCCTGTCTGACAGTTGGGATGAGGAGGGAGGAAAAAGGACCCTATCATTCTCAGGGAGGAGGGTTGCAAGTATGTATTTCGTTCTGGCTGTAAAAATGGTTCTGCCAGGTCCTTGAAACATGCTTATTGAGTGTTCAATCCATCCAGAAAACCCTGAGCTTCCTCCGTGCTTTTCCATGGTGGGGCGGTGGGGTAGTACCTGTCCTGACAGATGACCTTCATTTGGTCATGCCTCTCAGGATCTAATCTTGAAAGGAATGATTTCCTTGGATATAGTGGTCTTTATATAGGTGCCTCTTAAGGGCTGGGCGAATGATAATAGTACTCATTTTCTCAGTTTCACTCACCCCCCCCCCAGGAATGCCATTCTGTCCTGTGCCCTGGAGTCTTACTCTCCAGGCAGTCAGACTGTCCTAGAGCAGTTGTTTAAAAGTTTTTGCAATATGTAGCAATTCTGCAGCTGTATAATACTGAATAGCTGTACTTTCCTGATCAAAAGGGCCCCCTTCCTGCATCTGAATATTCTGTACCTTTACTTTACATTGCGATAATGGTGGAGAGAAAAAGTAAGGTCCATAGGGAATTCCTTGTCCTCTACCATTTCAATTTCAGCTTCTTCCTCATGCCCCTCCTCCCAACGATCCCATTTCTTTGCATCCCATTCTGATCTCAAGATAAAAGATAATAGCTTGCACCTGTTTCCTCTTCCAGTTCTTTCTTCCCAGCCACACGGAGCACCAAGCTAGGATTTCAAAATTGGCATCTTGTCCTCCCAGTTTTTTAGCCATTTTTTTTTTTATCTAATAAGTGAAAGGTAGAGAGATATAGATGTTTTTCACGTTGTAACTCTGGTTCCAATATCATTATCCTTTCACTCGCCACTAGCTGGGCAATATGGCTAATAGAACTGCCACAGCAACACCACCCCAATGCAGTGGCAAGATGCCACCCTTCCTTACCACAAGAAGCAGCATCCAGCAAACAGTTGCTCCAAACTCAGTGATTTGGGGATGTCACTGTGCTTACCTGGAAGACTGCAAGAGTTTAACGTACAGGCCACCCCTCCCCATACAAAGTTAGATGGGCATCTCCAAGATTTCCCCTTGGTCTACTTCCTTTCCCTTGCCCATTTCCTGGCAGCTTACCAGTTATTCCAGAACAGTTCAGTGTGTGAGAATGGACCCAAAGCCTTCAGACCAAGAAAAGGGGAAGGTAGAGCCCAGCACTATGCAGAGTACATGTTGTTTTTTTCTGGAGGCAGGGAGGTTACTGATGGAGACATAATCCTGGGTGGCAGCAAGACCTAGCAAGTTCCTGCAGTTTGGGTCAAAATGAGGTTTGATAGTATGTGGTTTGGATCTGGAGTGTCCCCAAAGTCTCATATGTTCAGAGGTGGGGCTTTGGAGAAATGAGACTATTCAACAGTGAGTTGACCCCCTTGGTGGTGAAGGGACTACTGGAAGGTGAGACCTTGGTGGAGGAGGTCCTAAAAGGATTTATCTTGGCTCCGACCCTCCTGCCCCACTTCCTGACTGCCATGGGTTGAACAGCCTTTTTCCACCATGCCGTTCTACCAAGATGCTTCTGCAAAGGAGCTGTCTGGCCATGGACTAAAACCTCTGCAACTGTAAGCCAAAAATTGTTTCTTCTCTTAATCGTTCTTGTTAGTTATTTTAATCATGTGACACAAAGCTGAGTAGCACAGTTGGTTAGGGCAAAGGTGACTTCACCTAAGACAGAATATACCTGGTTTATCTTAAGCTAATATCAAAGAGTCAAGTACATTTCTGGCATAGGGTCCAGTTGTAAGGCTCCGTACCACTCCAATGGTCTGGTTTACTTATAGTATACTGGAAATATACGCAGGAAACCTAAGTAGTGTTAATTTGGAGCAATCACGGCAGTTATGGCTCAGTATGGCTGCAGTTGTATTGAGCTGTATTCGTATGCTTTTTAATCTTCTCAAATAAATATTTTTTCCAACCAAAGACACATGAAAATAATAAAATGGAATGTGAAAAGTGGATCTGTTAAGATTGATAAAATGCTTAAAATTGTTGAAGTTGGGTAATGTGTATATTGATTTTTATACTGTTTTTTTCACTATACTTTTGAGTATATTGTAATATGTTCACTTATAAATAAGTAATATGAACAATAATTTTATTACAATTTTTTTTACTCTTTACTTTAGTTCCAAAAGTGAAAGCTCTCTTATTCTTGTTCTAGAATTGAGGAATATGGCAGGCAGACAAAAATAATGAAAGCTTTGCATGTTTTAGTAGGCAGAATGGTGTCCCACAGATTTATTTACCTAATCCACAGAGCCTTAGGTGGCAGAAGGGACTTTACAGATGTAATTAAGGCTATAGATCTTAAAATAGAAAAGAAGCTTGTGTTTTCCAGGTGGGTCTAATCTAATCATATGACTCTTTAAAAGCAGAGTGCTTTCTCCCACTGGAAGCAGCAGAGATGCAACCGAAGGAGAAGGCGTGGTAGTTTTGAAGTGCAAGGACTCAACACACAGTAGCTGGCAGAAGATGGGTGGGCAGCATGATGAGGAACTCAGGCAGCATCAGGGAACTGAGAGTCCCTTTACTTACAGCCAGCAAGGAAAGGGACCTCACCTCTTCAGCCCAAATAACTGGATTATGTCAGCAACTTCGTTGAGCTTGGAAACACATTCTCCCTTAGAGCCTACAATAAGAGATCAGCTTGCCAACAACTTGATTTCTGCCTAGGAAAACCATATCAGAGAAAACAGCTGAGCTCACCAGACATCTGACCTACAGAGCTGTGAGATAATAAATGTGTGTGAGTTTTTTTAATAAGTGCACACAAAACAGCAGAAGGAAAGATGGGGTATGACAAATGAGATTGTTCAGGATTGTGGCAGTTTGTACTTAATCTGATATGACCTCTGTCCAGTGAAAGGCAGAAGAACGTTTTCTCCCCTGCACTTACTGTAAACTTTATAAAACCAAAGTGAGAAATTTGGCCCAGATCTTTTTAAAATGCCAGATTTGCCCAATAATAATAATGCCTAACCCTTACTCTGTACCAGGAAAAAAACCCAAGTTTTTTGTATATTTTAAAGAATAATCCGTTACTGTCATTTTACATATAATGAAATGGAAGCCCCTCAGAATCTGAATAACTCCCAGGAACTCAGGTGCCCGATAGAGATAGAGCTAAAATTCACACGCAGCCTGTCCCAGAGGACTTGCTCCTGAAATGTTGCTGTAGGTCTTCCTGTAGGTATGCCTGTACTAGGCTAAATTGAAAACCCCAAGAAAAGAAGGGAGTTGAAAGGCATTTTCTAAGTAAGAGGGAGAAGCTACAATGATGATTATTGTCTGAACAATCCATTTTCAATTCTTTATTTCTTATTCTCAAAAAAATAATGAAATCATGAGAAGATTTTCACAAATCATGTAAGAGAGGATTAACATGACTGGAAGGGGGTAATTTAGAATGAATATACAGACTACCTCACATAGCTCCTGATGCCTTGATAATAATCTCTTGTTGATAACTGTTTCCTTATACTGTTTTAGAATGATCTGAAATAGTATCTCCTTATTAAACTATGTAAAATTGATAGAAATCATCCAAATAGAAGGAAAATCATGGGTTTCTTCTTATGAAAGATGTCAAAAATTTTCCAAAGCAGTAGACAAACCTGGTATGTTTTAAGGGGTTATACCTGGGAAGTGAAGAAAACTAAGATCCTTGACACTAAGGAAAAGCATTTTACAACTTCATATTCATTGTGTTAGTCAGCTTTGTGTCACGTGATCATAATATCTAACATAAACAACTTAGAGGAAAAAAGAGTTGTTGTGACTCGGTTTCAGTGGGTTTAACTCATGATCTCTTAGCCTGAGATAAGTCAGAACATCATGGTGAAAGGGCATGGTGGAGGAGAACTGCTCAGCTCATAACAGCCAGAAAATAGAGGAGTGAGGAAGAGCCCATACACATGTGTGGATCCATATAACTAGGTCTGAATGTCATCAAATGATTAATCCATGATGAAGTCAGTGTCTTCGTGATACAATGACTTCCCAAAATCCTCACCTTCTGAACGTTGCTATTTTGGAGATCAGGCATTTAACACATGAGTTTTTGGGAAATATATCTAAACTACAGCACATATCATTGGTATTTACTATAAGAGTTGTTACTTATGAGCAATTATCCATTATCAGAATCCTAGGATTCAAGTGACCTTATAATGAAAAAGGCATATATTGTAATGTTTTCTGAGGAGAAGCTGTCACTATCATATTTGTTGTAAAGTGTGGCTAAATATGTCAGACATATATTAGGATATCTAAAATAAAGACATTTAAATCTTAAAGAATATTATTCACTTAGTAAAAAAGTAAGGAGATAGAGGGTTTCTTCATGTTTCAATAAAATTTAACAAACTTATGTTGAGCATTTAATATGTATTAAATACCAGGCACAAGACTGTGAATACAATTGATAAAATATAGACCCTAAGGAGCTTGTAATTTTATACACAAGAGAACTAGATTCACTAATATATATCTTTTATCTTTATATATATATGTGTGTGTATATATATATAGGCTCTAGGAATGGAGAAATCCAAGTCACACTTTTAAAAGTTAATGAAAGCTGGGCATGGTGACACATGCCTGTAATCCCAGTGACTTGGGAGGCTGAGGCAGGAAAATCTCAAGTTCGAAGCCATCCTCAGCAATTTAGTGAGGCCCTCAGTAACATAGCAAGACCCTGTCTCAAAATAAGAATATAAAAAGGGCTGGAGATGTTGCTCAGTGGGTTCAACCCCTGGTACCTCCCAAGGGAAAAAAAAGTAAATAAAACCTGCTTTAAAATGGCTGGTTCAGGCTATGGAAACAGTGTGTATGAAAAAAAAACAAAAGAAAGGAGAGGGTTATTTGGCTTGTTATGAAAATTTTTCAGTAAGTCAACAGAAGATGGGATATGTGGGAAAGAGTGGCAAATGTGAGTCAGTGAAGCGGCTGGTCATGGAAGGGTTCCTGTGCCTTGCTTAAGGGAAGCACCTCATCCTGAAGGTGGTGGTGGTTCACTTGCAGGCTTGAAGCTTGAGGGTATGCTCAGAATCACCTTTGGGGAGATCACAAGAATGGGTTGAAGAACAAAACCTAAGTCAAGGAGGTCAGCTGGAAGGCAGTGGCAGATCGCTGGGTTATGCCTCATGGGCATAACCATGAGGAGGAAGGTGAGGGGTCAGCGTGATCGAGATTAAGGAGGTGGACTCCAATCATTTTAGAGACCCGATGGTTACTGGAGGAAAGGAGAAGCACATGTTTAGGATGACTCTGCCATCACCTGGGTGGTCCTTCAGTCACCATGAGAGGAGACATCAGGAAAATAGGTTTGTGTGGAGAGACAATGATTCGTTATTGGATATTTTTCATTTAAGTGAGCATACCAAAATCACAGGTGAATATAAGATTCTGCATTTCAGGGGAGTTTACCATATCCATCTGGGCATTATATTTAACAAGTTATTTTATAATCATATGCTGTCTATAAGATGAATTTTAAGCATCTATCAGGGAATTATAGGGAATTTCCCTCCCATAAAGCATTAGGCAATTGTAATTTCTGTGACCATTAAATGAAGTAGAAATTCCAAGAGTCTGTAATTAGAAAATGTGTACATGGTGTGCTCTTTTCTCAACCCTGGAAAATTGGCAGGAATGAGAATCAGCAAAATTATTGCTTCAGCACTATACCTTTGAAGAAGACATCTCACATCCCACCTGTATTGGTGTTCAATGGAATAGTCTTCCTTCTGCTGTCTGCCATTTAGAATTTAGATACTGGACTCATCACTGTTTTGTTTTTCCTGTCCCAGTGTTAGCTACATCATTTAGTCCTTTAATAAAAGAGTAGTCAGAACTCCTCATATTAAAGCTGTATTACTCCTAAAAACCTATTGAAGAGGCTGGAGCAGTGGCTCAGTGGTTATGATGTTTGCCTGGCATGCATGAGGGCACAGGTTCGAACCCCAGCACCACGTACACAGCAAAGTGTTGGAGCAACGAAAGCCACATGAAAACCTAAATTTAAAAAATTGATTCTTTTTTTCTTTCTCTCTCACTGTCTTCTCTCTCAAAAACAAAACAAAACAAAAGAAAAAACTCTTGAAAAGAGAGACTGAATCTAATTCTCCTCTTTTCTCATCTGTCATGTTTGAGTTGAATAAACCTAAAAATAGAAAGTGAAAGTAAGAAGGGAAAATATAGCAAATTTAAAATATCACAACTAAGTGTATGGATTAAATTTTCAACTCCAGATTTACAATAAAGCAATACAATTAGAATTACGGAAATCAGTACTTACAAATCAATTTTAAAGAATATTATTTAACATGAATCCAAAATATAAATTAGGATTACACAAAGTAAAACTCTGTGCTCCCAGTGACTCGTTTCCATTTATTACAGAAAGATTTTGTTTTAGGCAAGTAGGATCAGAAAAATTTTTAACTTGATCTCTGAATGATATTTTGTCCCAGACTTGAAGCAACTTATATTCACCCCATGGATATGTCATCAATCTGTTATGTGTGAATACACACTATTCTTTCCTGTCCTTGACCAAATGTTTCATTTCCTGAAAATTAAATTACTTAAATGTAACAAACAGATGGTCAGAGTCCTGTAGAAGTTTGCACTGCTACAAAATTTATTATCTGAATTCCTGAGGTAAACCTGAGAATTTTGCAAAAATTCTTTTTTTGCACATAAATATACCATAATTAAATTGCAGTCTTCTTGACATTTTTAAATTCACTTTGGACATTAGGAAGAAAAGGCTAAAAAGCTATTTCATATTTTTGATGAAAAATGAAAGCTCTGATCAAGTCATATGAACCACCTTGGTTGAAGCTTAAAATTGTTCTTAAGGAATTAAAACTAACATCATAAATTTTACTTGAAAATAGAAAAATAATAGCTTGATTCTCTTATGTCCAATTTTCAACTATTATTCTCTGTAGGCTGGAGAAATACTCCTCGTCAGTATAGTATGAGGAGTTTGGGTAAATAAGCCATGATTATTTTTATCCTCTTTTCTTTTCTTTCTTTCTTTCTTTTTTTTTTTTTTTTTTACTAACAGATATGAGAAGTAGTCTGGCCATTTGGTTCAATACAAAAAAAAAAAAATCAACTCATAAGGAATCACCTGAGATGGCTTTGTCTCAGGCAGGCATATATCATATTTAAAATATCAATTTATCATATATACCAACCATACAAAAATAGCAAAGTATTTTGCTTTTGGAAAGATTTTTCAGTTGTCACTCATGTATTCTTTAGGAAATCTATGAGACATAGACTTTTATAAAAGAGCAATGGCCAAGTTCAATAAGCATGTACATTTAACTTTTATAAAACTTTTCCAGTTGTGTATACAAAGCCTTTCGACAGATGCTTTCATTGAATATGTTGTTTCTTTTCAATCTGTATACTTACCATATTGAAAGTCCATTTCTGGGAAATATCAAAAATGCCCCTTATTCTTTTCATAAACATGCATTTGGAAGATATTCGTGGGGTCCTTCAGAGGTTACAGTGAACATTTCACAAATAGGTGCCAGTGAACACCTTCATGAACCTGTCCTGTAGTTTTGACCTAAAATATTCTGGGTACGCTCCAATTAGAAACCATATGTTGAAGTTTCACCATCTGTATAGGGCCTGCTCAAGTTATGTCATGATGTGAAAAGGACAAAAGAGTATACTGAGTGAAGGACTTCAGTATCTCTAAGAACTCATATACTAAGAAGAGTACAAGAAGAGCCTGTGAGGACAGATATTATAGATATATTCAGATAATTTATGCAGGAGAGCTTCCAGGTCATCTGCTGACTTCTTTCTCCTCCAACCTTCAAAGTTTAAGATGAGGTCAGCAGAAGAAGTAGGCTACCCAGTTACAGCATAGCTCCCTTCTTCCCCTTCCCTCCCTGGGCCCTCAGGGTCACGGTGCCTTACCCTTCCTGCCCTCCTTCACTCTATTCTTCCCTCTCCCACACAGCAGACCCCCTAGCCTTGCTGCCTGTTTCTCTTGGTCTGCCCCTTTCTTATTCATTGTACCTGCACCCCACTCAAACACAAGGCTCTGGTCATTTAGGATGCCAGTCTCCCAGAACACCTCCTGAGTGCTTAAAGATAAATTAAATAGAAATATAAATGATCAGGAAGGTACTCAAAGGGGAAGATGCACTTAGCATATCTCCTAGTGGATTTGCCCCAGGAGAATAGAACCTCAGCAGAACTCTCATGTAATCTTAAAGCTTCTGCTATGATCATTGGTTTAAAAGAGGACAGCTGAGGCCTTTGGACATCTGGAGGCCAGTGATTTGTCAAGTCGTGTGGTTCCTCTGTCAGGGAAGGGGATGTAAAAAGCAGGGACTGAGACAGCGTGGGGATCGCAGGTTCATGCATGCATGGTGGTTATCACCTATGTCTGTGTATCAAATCTATGTGTATATTGTATGATCATGTTATTCTCCCACTTAGAGATATTGTACCCCAATAATATTCAAAGCTAACTGCCTATCCAGTGTTATTTGTAGGAAGTCAGACAAATAAAGTAAGAGTAGGAGAGTAGTGATACTGTGAGCTTTGTTGATCCACAACATCTCTCCATATGATTTTTGCTCTGACCACAATAAAACAACTCTGGAGTCTTGTCTATCTAAATTAGTGTCAGTTTTGACTAGAATACAGTGCAACGGTTTCAATAACAATGACGGTAGCCCTTGAGAGGTGAAAGGATTTTAGACAATTGTGTAGGTATCTTCTCAGACCACATCAATAAATTCCTTAACCACATTGTGCTGCGTCAACAGGCCCCAAGACATTCGAATCAAAAAGACTCATCAAATGTCTAAAGCAAAGATCAAAATAGCCCCGGTAGAGAGACATTATCAACATGGGAGCTTCTGCCAATCATAACCTGGCTCTGTATCCAGAAAGTGCCAGAAGTTCTCTGTGGGTGGAAAGCAGAGAGGGCAACTATACAATTCCCATGCAGATTCCCACGCAGTCTTCCCTTGCCCTCCAGCATCCATGTTGGATCCAAGTTGGTCTGTAGTGAGCCATTTCAGGTTTTAAGTAGTGAAATTTTCATTTCACATAAAATTTTTATCACTCAATAAAATATTGTTCTAAAATGAAAAAAATGATTTTTTTTCTCTGTTCAGCTGTTAGCATATTTAAGTTAGGTTCCTGGTTTTGGCAGGGAGGTAGCTAATTTTTGTTTATGATGAAATTTGTTTCCTCATTGAAATGTAACTGGAACATATAGTTGTTGTAACATTCAGATTTTTTGTTGGTGTCATGCACAGAAATAAATAAATGCACAATAAATACATGTCAAATGCCAACGGGTTTTATTAGGAGCCAGCACAACTCTCATATCTAAGCATTGTTACAAGAATAATTTTACTTGACATATATGACAGTTAACAGATAAGCAAAATGAAGTCTGCCTTTGTTCACCATATTTGTGCAAGTATTTATCAAATGCCCGAGAACCACCCAGAGCTAGCATTAGCATGGTGTGCTGAACAAAGCAATCCTCAGCCTGTTAGTTATGTTCATAATGATCTGCACTCTGTGTAAGAGCTTCTGTGACAAACTCCTGTTACCTCCAGGAGTGTGGCCACTCCAAAAAGTTTTGGCTATGACTGCAATACCATCAGATGCACTAAATGTGTGAATTTCATCTTCTCTACATTGAATTTTTACCAGTTGTGTAGAGGTGGCCTTGTATGCCTTTTTTAGGACAGTATGCTTAATATTGGAGATGATCCTAAGAAATTGCATATTTCTCAATATGGTATTCTAATTAAAACCTAATTAGCAATTCACTGTGCTGGAAGTTGAATTTTAGCATAGAAATAATTTCACTAGGCAAAGAAAGTAAAGATGTATATTTTGGAGGCATTAGAATTTCAAAAATATAAGGCAGCACATGTGGAATTTAGAGGTGTTAAAAAATCTTAAGTGTGGCTTTCTCTTTAACTTTAAGCCTGAACAGTTTTGTATAATCAGTGAGCTTGCCAAACAGTATCAAAAAACTCATTTTCTTCAAGTGCTTTATTTATCTTTAATAGAACCTTCATCACCCTGGTGTTGTAAATTTGGAGTGTATGTTTGAGACGCCTGAAAGAGTGTTTGTTGTTATGGAAAAACTCCATGGAGACATGCTGGAGATGATCTTGTCAAGTGAAAAGGGCAGGTTGCCAGAGCACATAACGAAATTTTTAATTACTCAGGTAAGAAATCAATTAGCAACAGAAAAAAATAATTTAATATCAAATGTTACAAGTGTTTAACTACAGCTTTCTAGCCTTGATGTTTAGTCTCTACATCCATCCTAAACTATACTAGAAAAGGTTGCAGGGCTTATTGCATTATCTGATTTATATCTATGTTATTCAGATCCAGTTTACCAAATTAGTAACATGTAAGCCAGCCCATGTACTGGAGTTATTCAGGGAACTTTCGAAAGTACATTGGCTTAGTCGTGCTTCAGTGAAGGTATTTAACAGTGCATAACCCTATTGCATATTGAATTCCTTTGTCTACTCTTATGTTGATTGCTGTGTGGATATCATAATATGCTAGTTCTTCCATTGAAGTTCCCTTAGCAACTTGCTGTGAATCTGTCCCATTCTTGAACACACTTGACTGGTTATTTTTTCTTGGCCTTTTAAGTTTATGTCCTGGTAGAAGACATCTTGAAATTAGTAGATGGAGATGAAATTGTTTTGATGATTATCTTCCCTATAGATACTTGTGGCTTTGCGGCATCTTCATTTTAAAAATATCGTTCACTGTGACCTTAAGCCAGAAAACGTGTTGCTGGCATCAGCCGATCCTTTCCCTCAGGCAAGTATAAAAGCTTCTGTCAGCAAAAAGCCAGCTGACAGCATCCCTGGCTCCCAGGCAGCATCCTGTCACCTTCTGTTTTTTTTCCCCCTCAAGATCTTTATTTGTTTCAAGTTTCCCCTGTGCGTTCTCATCCTTTTGGTGCCTTCTAATATTTTCAGAACCATGGCTCTGTCACTGTCATCTCAGTTTAGCTCACCTTAATACACACCTGTGTCTCCTATTGCTTTTTTTTTCTTTTCTCTCTTTTTTTTTTTTTTTTTTTACGGAAGGGCAGCTGTAGCCCAGAGATGAAACCACTGGCCTTTAGAATGAGTCCCAGAGAGCTACCCATTCTCTAACGTTGGGCAAGACATTAAGTTTCAGTGTTGTTCTCAAGGCCCTGGGCAGAATTCTTCCTTTTTCTCAATTCAGGGAGTGGAAAACAACTGAATCTCTCCCTAGGGAGCCATAGACCGGAAGTGACCTGACCATGGTGGCTGTCTTGCCTACCGCCCTGACACCTTCAGGTCCTGCCTATGTGCCAAAGCAGCGCCAGTCCGAGGATTCCATTGGATGCATGACTCATCTTTCTGCTGTCCTTCATCCTCATAAGTCCTTGAGTTATGCCCATCACTCCCCAGACTTACATGTTTTCTACCCACTTTTACCTGTTTTGTCTCTTGGTGTTTTGCTGTTTTGGGGGTTGATGGATGGTGGGAGAAGAGAAAACAGTTTAGATGATATTTTTATGAATGAAAACATGCTTTTGCTTCAGTAAGGAAACCACTGTCTTCCATTGTTGATTAGTAGGAAATAGCTATCTCTCATCCCGGGAGAAACCCATATTCTGTATAAAGTGTTACAGTGCTCCTGGAAGACTTCAACTAACCCATATAAAACACATGACTCTGCACTCATTATTTCCGCACTTTTGTCAACAGGTGAAACTTTGTGATTTTGGCTTTGCCCGGATCATTGGAGAGAAGTCTTTCCGGAGGTCTGTGGTGGGTACTCCAGCTTACCTGGCGCCTGAGGTTCTAAGGAACAAGGGCTATAATCGCTCTCTCGACATGTGGTCTGTTGGGGTCATCATCTATGTAAGCCTAAGTGGCACGTTCCCATTTAACGAAGATGAGGACATACATGACCAAATCCAGAATGCAGCTTTCATGTATCCACCAAATCCCTGGAAGGAAATCTCTCATGAAGGTAACTCTCCCATGCAAAAATGATAATCATTTAATTCTTAAGTGTTGTTATTGGTTTAATTGTGAATTATTAAATTGATATATGTCTGTTGTGCTCATTGGAGAGGAAGCAAAAATTGACTAGGGTTGGTTGTGGAGTAAAGTAAATGGAAACTAAAAATGTCTTTTTTTTTTTTTTTTGGTTGGTACTGGGGGTACAAACCAGCAGGGGCTCTTAACCACTGAGTCAAATCCCCAGCCCTTTTTGTTTTTTACTTTGAGACAGGGTCTCACTAAGTTGCTTAGGGCCTCGATAACTTGCTGAGGCTGGTTGAACTTGCAATCCTCCTGCCTCAGCTTCTCAAGCTGCTGGAATTATGCATCACCATGCCCAGCCAAAAATGTCTGTTGATGAAATGTGTGTGTGTATTTTAAAATAGGGAAATGGATATATATATATATGTGCACATATTTATACATATATGTATATATTAAGAGAAAAATGAAACAATCAAAATGAATTTGTTCATATTATGTATTTCCTTAAAATGAACAAATATTTATATACTGATATAATGATAATGAATTTTTAGTAAGGGTTTTTACTTATCATTTGCCTGGTATTATTTAAGTATTTTTAAAGTATTATCAGCACAAGAACTTTATAACATTGATATTTTAATTATCATATTATATCATATAAATATCATATTATGATATTTAATTATCATATCATATAAATGAGTGTACCAATTCTTTACTGATTTCTTTTGCATAATATTAAAGTGTGCATTATATTTTATTTCATCATTTCCTTGTAAGTTTGGGGTTGTTTCTTTTGTTCAGTATTAGATCATCATTATGTGTGATTTCTGTGCGTACCTGTGAAGACTTATTTAGGATAGATTAGCTAGGCAGTCTTACATTATTTTTTCTTTTTTTTTTCTTTAGACAGAGAGAGGGAAAAAGAGAAAGAAAGAATCAATTTTATTTACTTTTTCATCTGGTTTTTGTTTTTCTGATATTTAGTTGTATATATGGTGCTGGGATTCAAACCTGGGTCCTCATGCATGCCAGGCAAGCACTCCCAACCACCGAGCTACCACTCAGCCCCCTCAGTGTTGCATTATTAAGACATATATTCTTAATAAATAATCCATCCTCTTTTTTTTTTTTTTTTTTGACAATGAGAGAGAGAAAGAGAATCAATTTCGGTTAGTTTTTCATGTAGTCTTTGTTGCTCTGACAGTTATGTATGTTGTGCTGGAGTTCGAACATGTGTCCTCACGCATTCTAGGCAAGCACTGTAGCTGCTGAGCCACCACTCTAGCTCTCATTCCATCCTCTTAAAGGAAAATAGATAGTTTTTTAAAAATGGCAGAGGCTGATGGGGACAAAGGAAATGACTTACTCAATGTTTTTGAAAGGTGTTCATCAGTAAAGATATTTTGGAGTTTAATTCTCGTAAAAATCCCACAAGGTAGGTTTTACTATTGCACCTATAATTCAGATAAGTAAGCTGAAATTTTAAAAAGTGACACTGTAAATTGGAATGACAAAGTCAGTGACAGAGCCAAAACTCATGCCAACAGAGCCAAAACTCATGCCAACAGTCTGAACACGCATCCTGTCACTAGGCCTGCTTTCTTGAAGTTTGTGAGCAGAGCGTCTAGTCCAGACACTAATACATGAGCAGATTAACTTCTTATTTGATACCTGTTACTGCCTATGTTGGTATAGAAATGAGAAAAGAGTAATATCAGCTGACTAAGGTAGATTATGTTCTTAGATACTTAATATTAACTGGCAAGAGCTATCCATTATCAGAGCTTTAAGTTATTATTAACAACAACCTGTAACATCCTCTAATTAATTGTAAATCATAGCTATATGGATGAATCTTAAAACAATCTGTGCCCTAAAATGAACTATCATGTACGCCAAAGGAACAATTAAATATTTAGGATAATTCAACAAAAATGAAAGTGAAGTATAATTATTTTTCTTTTTTTAGAAGACAGAAAAGAAGATGTTATCACTGCTCTTGTTAGGAAACATCTCCTTTAAATAGAGTTAACCCTCATACTTGATGCTTTTAACCCATAAATCCAGTAAAATAACTTGATGTCATTTTACAGGCTGTGTATTGGAATATCCTTGAAGCCAATCTAAAACTTTTCTGTTATTATCACTGGTAATAGAGACCAAAGGCCTAGTATTCCATGGCTAAAAAAAAAAAAAAAACAGTTGTTTGGAAATTATAACATATGTATATCACAGGTAAAATAAAAGTAGAGAACAGAACATAAGATGTGCTTCAGAAAACTTGAAAGCTAATTAAGGAGATGAGTTACACGAATTTGGGAAAACAAAATTTTTTTTTCTTGTTTTGTCAGCTAGGTTATAAAATCAGGGTCTCCATGTTCAGAGGAGGGACAATCACTGTGGACTTGACTGGGCAGTACTGCATTTTCCAGGGGCTGGAGCAGTGGCTCGGCGGTTAAGGTGCTTGCCTGGCATGCACAAGGATGCCGGTTCAAACCCCAGCACCAAGTACCCAACTAAGCATTGGAGCAATGAAAGCCACATGAAAACTAAATAAAATCAATTCTCTCTCTTTCTATCTCTTTCTCTCTCTCTCTCTCTCTCACTGTTGCTCTGTCTAAAAAGAGAGAGAGAGAGAGAACTGCATTTTCCATTAAGATGGGATCTTATGCCAAGTCACCGAAGAATTGAAAGCAAGAGGCATAACATTTTAGTAAGAAGGAATGATACAGGATAATTCAGAAGGCATTTAAGTCATTTATATTTGATCAGGAAGTACACGTTTTTTCTTGGCTATGGAAGTGCCTAAGCACTAAAAATTTCCGCCCGCTCAAAATGATTTGGCAACAAGCTCAGGTGGAGGATAAAGGCCTCCCTTTTCTAAAGGATTCCGTGTAAGTTTTGCAGTTGACTGACCTCTGTCCTCAATGCCTCCTTTGCCTCACCCTTGCCTCTGAAGGACAAGAGCTGTACTGTTCGCTGACTGAAGCTCTGGATGAAGATTAAATTATGTACCTGATGCTTTTTGAGCAGAACTCATGCTTGAATTTAGTGAATGCTTAAATTATACCATAATGTCAACTGAGGGGTTACCAAAGTAGTTACTGGCCCAAGTTATATTGCACTATTGCATCGAGAACAAATAACTCCTTGATTATATGAGTTTTAATGGGGATGGTACTAAATAATTTTAATGTAGGAACTGAAAAATACACAAGCAAAACCTAGTACCTGGCAAGGATGGTCACAACTGTTTTAGATCAATTTTTCATCTCAGAATACTTTTACCACACCAGAAACGCTAAGAATCCATATAATGGAAATCAAAATCTAGATCCCACCATGGCTCTAAAGTCTAAGAGCAAGGTCATCAGTCCAGCAATGTGAGTTGTCACCCTGTTCTGTAATGTTCTAATTAGTCGCCACCTATATTTTTGGACTTCAGTTCTTCTATTATAGCATGGGATAATGATTCCTGTCTACATAATGAGGTTGTCATCAGGATTGAATGAGACAAAGAATGTGAGAGGCATCAATAAAGGCAGGTGCAAGGTCATCCAAGGATTCGAATTGGGAGGACAGCAGAATCTTAAGCCAAGCAATTTCCCTGGCCAAGAACCAAAAATTGATTTTGTAATTTTAGAAACTATGTGCAAAGTGATGTGCATGTTTCCCTAGTGTTGTTCATGCATATTGCTAGGTGTCCTTCTTTTTCAACATGAAAAAGCAAAAGAAAATGTGACAGTCTTTGTAGCATGCAGATATGTCAGTATGAAAAAGTGCCTTTGTCATGCAATTTTTTTTCTATTAGTGTAGACATGGTCTTACTATGATGGTTGATCTTCACAAGAATTCTGTGATAAGTAATTGCATTAATCTCTATATTAGAGGGAAATCAAAGTTTTAATGACACCAAAGGTCACACAGTGACCTTGAAATTAAAGGCTTGGTCTTGAAATCATTTATTTGTCTCCCTTCTTTACACTATGCATTGTTGCACCAGTTTTTATTTCTTGTGGATTGATATTTAGGAACCCATGGGTTTTTATAGGCATTATATATTCTTGCTATGAAAAGATAATAAGTACCGCATCTTGGAGAGATGCTTACTAATAATGTATCTGAGACTTAACCAGGACTCTGTTTAAATAACAGAAACCTATCTAGCAAATAAGATAATTTCTTGGCTGACAAACTGGGAAATACACGAGGTTAATCTTAACGTTCAGCTGGTCCTGGAGTTCAAGTATTATGTTTCTCCATCTCTCAGCTCTGCTTTGCTTTAAGATGACTTTCTTCTCAGGCAGACTCTTCATGCTATGCAAATTGCTCCCCAGCAACTCCAGGCTTACCTGCTACTTATTGTTGTACATGATCTCAGAATAGAAGAGTGATCATCTCCCTGCAGCCGCTGATTCTCTGAAAGGCTCACTGTTGGCTATGCTTGAATCCCAGAGTAACCTGGCACCAATCACATGGTCACCCCAGGAGCCTGGCTCCGATTGGCGCTATGGATGATCACATGTCCCTCTAGTTAGGAGAGAGGAAGTTCCCACAGTGAAAAGATGCTAGGCTAAGAACAAATGCAAAAGCATTAACACAGGTCCAATATAAAACACAGTTTTTTGCATGTGTGAATCAAGGTATGATTTGTAAAATGAGAGAAAATTTGAGGGAAACTTAAAACTTGGCAAATATTACAAGTAAAATGGAGATAGTAAAATTAAATTTTGAAGGAAAAAATATTAAAATATTAGCAACTAAAATTTCTATAGCCCAGTACTAAACACTATATGCACAAATTCATTTAACCTTCCCTATAATTTGAATAAATGCTGTTATCATTTCCACTTTAAAGATAAGGAAATGCAGGCATAGAGGGTTAAGTGGCTTGCTTGAGAAGGGCTAGGTTGCAGATCCTGTCAGCTGGTCCCAAAGTAGACTCTCTTATCTACAACACTTACAGCCACTTGATTATCTTCTAATGCATTCAGGCATCTTGTCACATTAATTTTTAAAATGATTTCACTAGCTTAGAGCTAGAGAAGCAATGAAATTTTTAATAATCTCTAAAACCTCCTGGGAAACAGGATCATGTTGTGATAAAGAACTGAGCTGAGAGCTTTACCATTTAGTACCTTGGTGACCTCACCCACATTACTCACTCTCTTAGAGCTCGGTTTTCTACCCTGAATGTGGTGACATTAATTGGTACCTCACTGGATTATCTTAAGTGTTAAATGAGATTACACTTGGAAATGCCTACCACATGATTAACCAAACTACATCAGCTTAAATACCTTGATTACTTTTTATATCCCAGTCACTTTATATATTCTGTTCTTCTATCTTTTATCTATTGCTCTAGTATGTTTATATTTATTTTACGTATGTATGAACACACATGTATAACTACAATTATCTACAAAGTTATGTAACTAAATTTATATGTATTTAACTATAGCTGATATAATAATGGTATAAAGCTACATGAAACTAAGAGCATATAACCATCATATACAGTTTTATATATACATAAGGCTATGTATGAATACACACACACACACACACACACACACACACATGCACATATAGAAAACAAAACAGTGGAGAAGGAATCATGATTACAGGCAGAAACACAAGTAGAAGTAACACAAGAGAAGACTCCAGTTCATCATGGGGACAGTGTTTGGGTTCATACCAGTTCATCCTAAGCCAGTGCTGTGTGTTCTTCTGTGTTTCATTTCATCATTACTAACTGGGTGGTCATTTTTCATAATCAGTGTATCCATCACTCCTTGTCAGTAATTAGACATGGCCTCACTATCACCTCAAGCCTTATCTCAGTCCAGATGAGGATTAACATTTGGCACATTCATCCTACTGACTTTCTTAGTTCCTTGATAGGATTTGTGCACTCATTTTAAAATATTCACTTGATTTGGCAAATTTACTTTTATTTTACAGAAAGAGAAAACCATTGTCTCTTTAGTTTTTTATATGACCAGGTGAAACTGAAGAAAATTGTACCTTACTTGATCATTTGTCAGTATGCCTTTCCTTTCATGTATTATTTAAGATTTCTAAACAAGAGATAAACCAGGGTATCCTCCATGTCTGTCATCACTGGTACATTTTAAGAGTGAATTCCAGATACTGCCTTTAAAAACCCCGGAAAATTGCAAGAAAGATTCAGTCTGTCACTTAAGAAGTAGATGCCAGGGGTGATGAGCTTAAAATTGGAAGTGAAAAAAATAACAAATAGTTGAAACAGGAATATTTGTAAAGCAAGGGATTCCTAGTAATTTTGCTAAAGAACCTCTATGATTATGGCTCATGTTAACCGGACATGGCCTAACTCTTGATTGATAGTGGGCATTTTAACTTGGGCACGCCAACAGGCAGGAGAAGCAGCTATTTAAAAATGAAATGTAAACTGCCATCATGCACTGAAAATATAAGAGGTTCATGAATCAACCTTGCAAGAATGCTATAGAGTACAGACTCCCCCGAAAGACCTGACAGTTCACAGCCCTCTAAAAATCTTTGAATTAAGTTCCTGATATTAAAATGTAGAAAAATTATAAAATCCCTCTCATTCCTAACATCTTTTTGTATCTACTTCATCTTTTTAATCATTTATATAAGACCAGCACATTTTTTATTCAAAATATCAGATATATTTCAATATAGATGGCAATGAAAATAGTAAGACTAGAAAATCAAGTACAGGCATCTTGTGGGAAAGAAGGAAGAAAAATAAATAAAATCCAGGGCAGGCCTAAAAGTTATATAATACAGAAGCAGTGAAGCCACATCATGATTTTGACCTATTAAATATATGTAGGAAAAAGATTTTCTATAATGCTTAAACTCTCATTGAGTTGACAGGCATTTAGGTTTGGTATTGTAGGTAATAGCTTTAGGGGATGTGGGTTACTGCCTAGAGTTCATCCATTCATAATAATTATAAATTATTTCACATAAATGCTTATTAATTAATTTTAAATATGTCTGCTAAATTAAAATTATGCAAAGATTGTAAATCATGGAACCTCTATAACTTGGAATAAGGAGGATGAGGAAGAGATGAAGAAAATTGTAAGAGCCCTAACTTCCGGAGTTCATGTCAGATACTGCCTATGTGGATGGCTGTAGTTATATAAATTTACATGTATCATTTAGTATACAATTTAGTTAAAAGTCAAGAATTTGAAATAAATGTTATATCTATTACCAGTACTTACTTTATCTATTTAGCTAGATATATATTTCTCGCATTGTGTGCCAATCACTGGTCTAAGTTACAGAGGTAGCCAGAACAATAATTTAATGTTTTAAATTGGTTAGAAGAAGGACAATATGGTAGAGAAAACTGAAATGAGAAGATTAATTTTGTTTAATGGAAGAGAATCATGTATTTTAAAAGTAGTTCTTCTCAAACCAATTTTACTTTAATTTCTGAACATATAGACCAGTACTTTGTAAAAAAATTAAAAAATGTGACAGCAATGTAAAATAGTTACGAAGTTTCCATAGACTTAATCTCACTTTTTGCACTTATCTTATCATAGACCAACAAACAACTCCAAGAACACATGATCCGTGGACTATACTTGAGTAGCACTGGTTTAAAAGTTAGTGAATGAAGCATAAAAGGTACTGCATTTATTATACAGGGGTATACAGGTAATCAGAAGGCAGTTTAAAAATAGGTACTCTCTAGATAAAAATTGAGAGAGGATTTGATTTTTTCATTTTGAATTCTTCTTCCTGGTTTAGATCTTTTCCCAGGTGCTTATGATAACTTTTGTAAAAATGAATAAAAATAAAGTACATGAAGTAAAACAAGGATCCAGGAATAATGGAAAACATTTTGCATAATTATAATTCTTCCATGCATAGTCTAAAAGTTGAACAAAATTTTAAATAAAATGTAAATATTATGTATAAATATTATTCCCTGAAGAGCTTTAGGATTCCATTTCCTTTTCTCTCACACCAATCAGTATGGTGTGACTGAGCAGATGAAAGTGCTTACGTTTCTAAACCTATCATGTCCATACAAAGAAGAAGAATTTTCAATGTGGAAGCCAAATGAATTCTCTTTTCCTACATTCCTTCATTGCTCAGAATCACACCACTTGTCTTACATGATTATTCTCCTTATATGAAGATTGTACAGCTTTTATTTTCCTCAGAGTTTATTCTTTGAGGAAGAGAAGTGACACAGGGAACCAAATGGTGCAGGCTGCATAGTTGGTGAAGTGACATAATTTACTTCAGTGCAGGTGGTTTCATTAAGAGACTATTGACAAACTTGCAATAACCTATGGAAAGCCCTTGCTAGAGTACTACGCTTCTGTCATGATGTGTTCGTTTAGAGGTGGACAGTACATTTGAGGAAGATTAGTAATGGGCTATGAAGAGAAATTACTACTTTTTCTCTTTTTAAGTTTTGATATTCCTTTATATGCCATTAGAGAGGCAAGTAGGCAGTAATCAACACAGACACAGCCTTGGAAATTGTCTCATGAGGAGCCCCGACCCCTGCAGGAAGAAGGTCATTTTCTGTGTTCACAGGTGAAGTTTGAAGAAGCACCTATTCCCCAGGCACCTGCTGTGTTGTTACTGCTCAGTTTCAGAGTCACACGGTTAGTTGGCATTCTCAAGAATTAAGACCAAGCAGCAAGCCTCAACATACCACATATTAAAAGGGAAAAAAAAGAAGAAAGGAAATGCATTTGCATTAAACCAAAAGCTTGTCTTTACTACAAAATTAATCACCAAACCATAACAGTGTGCCCTGTGTTCTGACAGCTTCAATGGTGGTATTTGTGCCCCTTCTTTCCCCTGATAAGCACAGCCATAATTTATTCTTCCAGTTTATCTCAATAATCAGCTGTACAGTATGGAATATAGGGTATTTCAAGATAGAATGAATATAATAACCACTAAATTTATCAAAGCATCTAAATTTTTATTTTAAAAGCCATTTTGCCATTTAATTTGTTAAATTCAAATAAAATTGGTCACAAGTGTGTTTTTCCCCCAGAAATTGGAGATTGAAAAATACAGCCAGTACAAACACAAAGAAAAGCTAAATAAAAGCCTAGCACCATTACCACATGGTATGTTTTCAAAATCCAACAGTGTTCCAGAATGCTAAATACTTAAGTTGGAAGTAGCTCTTTGCCATGAAAAGGAACCAGCTGTAGGTCCCTCTTTCACTACATATTGTTCAAAACAAAAAATAACCCCATTGAAAATAAGCCTCGGGTAGATGAGACCCAGAAATCCAATGGATTGAGAAACAAAAGAAAGACAATTGTCATTTTAATAATTAAACTGTGTTTGTAACAGTTTATGAGGCTTGCAGATCCAGCAAGCCTGCTGCATATTAATGAATAGATTGATTTGTCAACATATTAACACCACTGTCAGACATAACAGCACGCAGGAGAGGTGTGGGGACTAGCCAGTGAACTACTTAAAAATGCTGACCAGGTGCCAGGAAATGTAATCACAGTTAAGTAAAGTAAATGATGGGGGTCGAACCTCCAAAGGGGCTTAACATTTAAAGATTTTAAAATTTCAACTTAAAATGTTGAAATTAATTGTGTTCAGTTTTTTGTTTGTTTTTAAATTCATCTGAGTCATTCATAAGAGACTTTAAAGTTGTGAGTCAAAGGCACATGATGACTTGAAAAGCATCTTCCGGTAGATTTAGTTGTGTGTGTGCATGTGCATGTGTATGTGTAAACATTTTGTAATCCAGTAATACAGTGTCTGAAATCGTGACCCACTAGAAAATGAGTTATCTATTTAGATAAGTAAAATATACATGAATGAGTTGCTAATAAATGACAATTTGTAGAAAGAAACTGCTCAGAAGTTTTAGCAAGAACATTGCCACTGTACTTGTTGAAAAGTTGACTTTTTATTTGACTCCAAATTAAAATATGTCCTTATATATTCCACTTATAAAGTGAAAATTTCACTTTTGAATATATATCACAGTTGTGTTGAAATATGACATCTGAATATATGGGGAGATGTCTGACTAGAGGATCAAGGAAGATTGAATATCTTGGTAGATTTTCTTCCCAATAACAAGACAGAATAGTATTTCAAATAACAGGATGTGTTATAAAAATTTTTATTTAACCCTTATATTGCTCCAATCCACTGAACAATTATCCAGAAGATTCTTAAATTGCTCTGTGTTGGAAAATACACAGTTTTGTAAGGATCACAGTTGCTTCTTCATTTGACCCTAAGACATTAACCAAAACTCTCTCTAGTGTTTATGCCCACAGGTAGAATAACTCTAATCCCTTTTCCAAATAAAGGCTCATTTCAGACATGTGAAAGCAGCCATCACATCTCCCCATCCCCTGTTCTCCTGAGCAGTTTTCCTTCAACCTCCTGCTCACTCTGATCCAAACACAGTTCTCTTTGACTCTGTTATTTTTAAATCAAAATTCAGAACAGATTTGATTCAAGGTTCACTAAATCTAATTAAGAGTAATTTGAAGCCACCACTTCCCTCATTATAGTTAATATTTCTTTTAGCATGGCATAAAATTAAATTTGATTTGGAGACAAAAAGTAGACTTATACTGAGTTTGTTCATTGTGGATTTAAAAACTTGAATTCCTTTTTATACATGTTGTTGATAATCCAGATTTTCCAATTCTTTGTTTAGACCTTTCAGGGGGATTGAGAGAATGAAATCCAAATAGAGTACTCAGTTTCATTTGTCTCTGCTAAATGTTATCTCATCAGGATGGCTCATTGCCCCTATACATATTTATTTTGGAAATTACTTATGTAATCCAACTTACTGTATCTTCCTATCATTAACTTCTGAGTCAAAGTTATCCTGAAGCCCTCCTATGTCTTCATTCCAAAATACTAAATGAACTGGGAGTGAGAACACAAATCTTTTTCTATGCTTAAGTACCTTTCTCTGTATTTAGATCTGTCTGTTCATTGGCCCTTTGGGCAGCATTACGAGAGTTATGAACCTCTTCCAGTGTTTTCATATCCCCTCTCTACTCAAAATCAGGTCTGCAGACCAGTATTATTGGCATTGCCTGGGCACCATTATAGATAGACTCTCAAAGCCAGGCATGGTGGCACACACCAGCTTGGGAGGCTGAGGCAGGGGATTGCAAGTTCAAGACCTACCACAGCAACTTAGCGAGGCCCTAAGCAACTTAGCAAGGCCCTGTCTCCAAATTTAAAAAGAGGTGGGGATGTCACTCAGTGGTTACATGATCCTGGTACCAAAAGAAAAAGAGATATACTCTCAGGAACCTCCCCAGATCTACCCAATTGGAATCTTCAGTTTCAAAACCCCAAACTATTATTCATATGTTTGTTAAACTGAGAAGTTACATAGCATAGCCCTGCTGCACTCTAGCTGCACATATTAGAAACACCTGAAGACTTTTCTAAAACTACCAATAGCTGGAGGCTTCTCCCCTAAAGATTTTCATTTGATCTTTGGTTCATCAGTATATAAAAATAAAACTCTCCAAAGGATTTTCAAGTGCAGTGAAATGAAAAGAAGAAAAAGAAGCATCCACTCAGGCATCATCAGAATAGCATAAATATATTTTTATTTTTACCTTAAATGTCAGATCCCTTGGACATCAGTTTTTAACTTGTGAATGCTTGTGTTGAAACAATTCATGATTTCCAAGATTGTGTTGCCACTTCTCAGGAAGAAATGAATTTAAATGTGACGCAAAAGAGTAACCATTCATTGAATAACCTTCTACAGAGGAAAGAACTGAAGAAGGAGAGACACCGGCTCCCATCTCTGAAGGTCTTGCACCTCATTGGATTCCAGTAATTGACTCAGGAAGGAGTGAGATGAGGGTTCCAGTGGCCTTGTTTGCTGCTGGCAGCCTCTGGTTTCAGCCCCTGAGTGGAGCATCCCAGTTAGTGTTGCTGGGCAACGGCATGCTGGGTTGAGAGCTTGGAATGTGAAGGGTTGCAAAACGATTTTTAAAATAAACACACAACTTACCATCAGCATGAAGCAAACCAAAGGGAGAGAAGTACTGAGCACTGCACTGCAGCAGACAGTGAGGCCGAAGTGAAAGGGAAAAAAGAGAAAAAAAAATCGGACAGGGAGCTTAGCAGTTGATTGATGGTGGCTTTATCAAAAGAATGATAGCTCTGATCTGGTTTCTAATTTGAAGATAAGGACCTTAATAATTTAGGGGTGGACAGAAAAACAAAATAGAAAGCACTAAGTGTGGATAAAAGAAGATCAGCCCTGGGGCAATCTCCCATCTGTAAAATAGCACAGTATCTACTGCAGTATTCTTGGCATCATTCTGATTTTCTGATAGCAGTCTCTACTGATCCTGTCTCTGGTATCTTGCATTCGTTGTGATGTCCTACCATTCAGGAATATTTATAACCAAAACATACAAACCATATGCATACAAGATGGTTTTTAAAACTTAGAGGACAGAAAAGTGCCATCTAAATTTCTAATTTCTGTATTAAAACTACCAAGTGCTATTTATCCAGAATTGTTCTAATGCATGAAAATTTAGATGCATTTTATTTTAAAGATTTATGAAAATTATGTGCAAAATTGAGTACTCAAAGGAGCTAAGCTCAAGTGGGGAGACATAGGCAGGAAATAATAAAAATGGAAGTGGAATGTGACTGAAGGTGTGACCTAAAGGACACCAAGTGTACAGTTACTTTCTTTTTGTAGAATTTTCTCCAAGCTTTGGATACTTTCTAGTTAAGCAAGGGCACATGTAGAGGTATATGTACACACACACACACACACACACACACACACACACACCCTGTTGTGTTCACACACTTGGCATTTGCTTTGAAATACAGAATAACTGCAATATAGTTTTGTATAATCTCAAAGATTATTCTGTTTTGATGCCAGAAGAAAATGGAATCTCTACAATTATATTCTAATGGAGCAGTTCTTTTTATCTTAAAACGTAAAACCCACAGGACCTGCATATACCATGTATTTGTGTCTTGTTTTGGTGTCCTTGTGCACCTAGAAAATGGGCCACACAGAAGTTCATCTACCCTAGCATTTGCTGGAAGTCCCACTTTGCTCAAAGAGAATATTTGATAAAATTATCTCTTTACTTTCTTGACATTTTAGTCTCTTAACTGATGGGGTACGGAGAAACACTGTTGAATAGGAAAGTGGGAGGGAAATAACTGTTAACCAAGAGTTTGTTGCAGCCAAAAAGAAATTTAAAAAATCAAGAATTCAAACAGCAGATTTCCTTCTTTTCTTAATTTATAAGAAATAGTATAAATACATGACTAGAAACTAGGAAGCACAAGGTCTTTTTGCTCATGAAGGACAAATTTAAAATTGAAATTTACCTGTTACAGGTTTCGCACATTGTCATTGTGTGGCTGTTTAAGCTTAGATTTAAAATAATTGATAAATAAGGTGGAAGGAACGGATTGAGCTTAAGGATGAAAAAAAAATATTGTCAAAGTAATATTAGGAAGACCGACTTCCAGAATAAATAGGCAGATACTTTCAGAAAATAATCATTCCACTCTTTGAAAAAGGCGATGTCATATTTACTGCAAAGAGAAGGAAGAGCCAGCCATTGCCTGTTTCACTCCTGTTTGTTCAGGGGTTAGGCCCTTCTCCTGAGACAGTAAGGAAAAGTATCACCCCAGAGATTAGAGGATTCTCACATCCTACATTGCTTTGGCTCCAACCCAAATCCAAATGTTCAAAATGGCATCTGCTTATTGCCCAAAAGGACTGATACCAGCACTGTGTCGGAGTGTACCTTCCCCTGAAATCCAGGTCTGGGGGTATAGTTGTTTTGCTATTTTTGTGGAAGGAGGTAGAAGATACCTAGAATTTCTGAGATATTCTCTGCTTTCCAAGTTTCTATTTCTCATGGGCTCCAGATTCCTCATGAGCTCCAGATCTTTGGGGAGCTCCAAGTGACCTGTAGTTGCCACATTCCTCTCTCTCTCCCCTTGGGGTGCTAGTGTCTTGTTCTGCTCTGCCAGCATGTCACCTTCCCATCTGCGATTCCATTCTGCACCCATGTTCTTTACTTCTGTTACCCATAGCCATTCCAGGTTTTCTTTCTCCTTTGAGAGGATTTCACAGAATAGATCAGTTTTCTGTTTCTCCCATCTTCTCAACCTGATCTCCATCACAATTCCAAAATCATGCCCTAGCACATTCCTTCTGGATCATGAGTCTAAATTTTGATTTTAGTTTTGAAACTGCAGTTAAGATCCCATTTGGGGGACCGGAGTGGTGCCTCAGCAGTATCGTGCTTGCCTGGCACTAGGCAGGACCCAGGTTCGCACCCCAGCACCACGTACACAACTGAGTGTTGGAGCAATGAAAACCAGATGAAAAACGGGACTAAAATTGATTCTCTCTCTTTCTCTCTCTCTCTCTCTCTTTCTCTTTCTCATTTTCCCTCTTAAAAATAACCCATTTGAACTTCTTTTTTATTTTATTTATTTTTTTCTAATTATCAGCTCTCTCCTGGGACTGCTACTAGCTTGCTTTGAACCCTTTTTTCAATGCAGGACAGTTTCTTCTGGGAGCTAACGTGTGGGGGGACATGAAAACATCAAAAGAGGGCACTCAGTAGCAGCCATAAAGTGGATGAAAACTGAATATTGAAGAAGCTAAAAGATGTGCTCTTAGAGCCACTAATTTTTAATAAGCCATGGGTAAAGTGAGAAAGATACTAGGATAATTGTGACAAACCAGATTTGTCTGAATTTCTTTTTTTTTTATTAGATGAATATGGAGTTACAATTGAGGGGGAAACATTATCAAACATTCAATAAAAATGTATATATACTTAGTTATCCAGAGCTAATGCCATGTCATGGATGCCCAGCTTGGGTTCCCCCTGTTGCTGTTTCCCCCAGAAGAACCTCTGAGTTAAATGGATATCTCATGGAGGTCAGAGAGCACCTTCTGAGATGATTCCCCCATATTCCCACCCTCCAGTCTCCTAGATATTCTTCCTAAGCCCACCCCCCATGTCCGAATTCTTAAGGGAAGAAAGAATGGATCTTAAAACCGTTCAATTAGTTAGTATTTATTCCTGATAAAATGCTAGAATGAAGAATTGAATAGGTGGTTCGCAAGCATTTATAAATTAAATCCTGGTCCTTAGAAGAAAATGACTGAATGTCAGTATTAATCAATATTAGTTTTCTAGAAATATATTATTCCAGAATAATAACTTTTTTTCAAGTAGGATTGCCAGGTTGGTGGAATAAGTAATATTAAGGACTAGTGTGTCTCAACTATAATAAAGCATTTGAAAAACATTCTTCTACAGTATACTTTGGAGGAGAGAATAAAATATGGACTGGGTAGGGCATTCTTAGGAGGAAATATTGTTTATAAACCTTGCTCAAAGAATAATTAATAGGCATAGCAATTGGGAATGTGATGTCTATTAGTCAACAAGTCCTATATGTAAGCCTTATCCTGAAGAAAAGATTTTTATTAATTGATTAATATATAACAGATGATTTTGTTCAGTGTAGATATAATGCAGAAGCTAAGAAGATGAGCACCCTGATTTGAGGGCATTATGTCGCATTCAGAGTAGTCTTTGGTAAAATGTGGACTAGTCACAAAGATACACACACAAACCTGCAAACACAAATGAATCCCTGCATTCAAATACAAAAATTAAAAAAGTGTGATGGGAACATAACTAAGAAGAATTTAATGTTCATAATTAGTAAGAAAATTAAAAAGTTAATAGTTGGCTTTATTATCTTTTTAAAATAATGACCTAATGGTATAATATGGCTGCTGTCTGCCATAAGATGTGAAATCACAGACTTTGAAGCAGTCTCCTGTGTTTCAACTTCAGCCCAATTGCCCAAGAGTTCTCTGACATTGATTAGTTACATGGGCTCTTGATCCTTCGGGTATTTTGTTTTATAAAATGGAGATTAAAATAATAACTATTTTTGTAAGATTGCGATGAGGACTACATAAAATATGAATGTAAAATTTTTTAAAGAGTAAAACAAATTGGCAGTAATGAAGAGAATTCTAGTCAATAATCTGTGAATTTTAAGGGGGGCATTGAAAAATAAAGCTAGAGAATGTTAAAATAAGGCTCTACAGACTGAGGGGTCCAAAAGGCAACTGAAGAAACTATAAAATGGAAGGGGAAGAGGAATCACGGTCAGAGTAGAAGAGCTGTCTCATAGAATAGTTTCCATTGCATGTAGGAAATAGGAGTAAGGAAAGTAAGGTATGAAATGAAAACATTCCTTTTTCTTTGAGTAGGATATTATAGAGCAGAGATTTAAATTGGGAGCTTTTCAGGGTCAGACCTTTATTATTTATCATTACGTTTTTTTTCTTCTTTGGTGGTACTGGGACGCAAATCCAGGGCCTCACCCATGCTAGCTAGGCAGGTAAACTACCACTGAGCTATATCATACCCAGCCCTATTATTAACTTTATATTTCATAATTACCAATAGTAATTATTTAGTTAAGATTTGGTGAATGAACACATAAAAAATAAGTGATTGGTGGGATGGAGCAGTGGCTAAGTGGTTACATCGCTTGCCTAGCATACGAGGACCCGAGTTCAAACCCCAGTACCCACGTACACAACGAAGTCTCAGAGCAATGAAAGTCACATGAAAAACTAAGTAAAATTGATTCTCTCTCTCTCTCTCTCTTTCCCTTTCTGTCTCTTCCTGTCCCTCTCTCTTTAAAATGGTAATAATAATAATAATAATAATAATAGTAAGTTATTGGGGCAGGAGGGGTGACTCAGTGGTAGAGTGCTTGCCTGGCAAGCATGAGGACCCAGGTTCAGTCTCCAACCCACATATATACAACTAAGTGGAGGAAAAACAAAATGTTAATGAATAAATAAAAATTAACTCTCTCTCTCTCTCAAAAAGTGATTAATACAAACATGTGAGAAAGTTTTTATAACATAGTTATCATAGCCATTTAGATATGGCCAGTAAATAGAACATAGTTAAAAAAGAAAGAAGGAAAGAAAACTTTAGGATTGCTTTTTAAAAAATGTATTTAGCCAAAGGCATTTAAGATGGAGCAGTTAATGCTGGGTTGAATGAGACTTGATTTATTAAAAGGGTGTTTTGAGAGTTCCAGAAACTGTGATGAGTAGATTGAAGCTCTCAAATACCAGCAATGGACCCGCTTTCCTAGTAACACCAGGGTGCCAACATTTAACAACAGGTTTCAACATTTAATTAATTATTGCTATTTCCTGCTGCCAGGAGTCACAAAATTTATTTATATGCACACATTAATGAACACACACACACACACACACATCCCCTCTAATTCTCTCCTTATGTTCTAAGCTGTTTCCTCTTGGAGGTACACGCCTTTGCCTTGCTGTGCTTATTCAGGTTTCAGAGGTGTGTATGGCGTAGTCAGAACAATTTTTTCATCTTCACATATTCCATTCCCTTCAGACACGTCTCGTTTCTCCTCTGGCAGTACTTCCCTCCACATTTAGGCTGTGTGGTTCACCGTTGGGGCCCATTTGGGCACAAACCAGACCTTTTGTTGAGTTACTGTACTCCTACCTTCCTAATTATAGAATTCAATGCAGAATGAGTGAATTAATAACATGTATTTATTCCCTGCAGTGTCTGGGGAAGTGTAATGTCGTAGTGTGCTTCCAGTGGCACATAAGTTCTCCCCTCACCCCTTGTCCTCCATTTTTGCTGTGTGACTCCACAGCAGCAAGAATGGAAGGTGCACTTTACTCACCAGTGAGTAAATCATGTGAATGGATGTTTTAAAGTACATGCCCCATACACAGTTCACTGAGAGAACTATACTTTCAAAAGCGCCCTGAGAACACATGCTTGGAATTTGAAATTGTACTAAGTACTATGTTTCTTCAGGTAGCCGCGGCAAGAGTATATAGGCATAGATGACATTTAAATGTGTGCTGTTGCATTTGGTTTCTCCAGTTAAGGACTCTTTAGTGTTTGATTCTATAGCCTTTTAGTGCTGGCAGATACTTGGACACTTAACACCAGAGAAACAATGCTAGAATGCCAAAAGACTGTAGAGATCACTTCCCTTTACTTGATAACAAGGAGGATTCAGATTGAATAAGGAGTCTTTGTTCCTCTGGACTCAGACAGCAGGCTGTATTTTCAGGTCCATTCTGGTTGTGTTAGGCCAAACAATGGAGTCAAATCTCTCTGACTTGGGGTTGGAAAAGTTAGGGAGTTCTCATGTTTTTTTTTTTTTTTTTTAGATCATCTAACGATTTGATTTTTATTTTTTTAGAAAATTTCAGACCTAATGCCCAAGATAGGTTAAATGTGAGAATTAATTCTGAAATGTAAATGGTTTCACTTTTTTTTCATATTTTGCTTATTTCTTTTGGTGAAGAAAATGATAAAAAGAAAGAAATGTAGAAGCTACTAAACGAGTGAGTGGGAAGTTTAAGGTAATTAGTACTGAACTGTTAATGGTGTAGGCTGAAAATAAAATTTCCAGAAAAGATGAGTGAGAACTTTATTGCAAGGTACTATGGGCAACTGAGATGCTTTGTAGACAAGATAACTGTTAACGAGAGGAATTGCTTTTTCTTCCCAAATTCCCATGCATAGATGCCCCAATCAAAGGCAGAGGACTAGGCTAGATGAACTATGATTCTGACCCCTCAGAGAATAATTCTTACTGGGTTTCTTTCCTATCTTCCCTTAGGAAGTCATTAAAGAATGATATAATTCCAATCCATTGGTTATTTTTTAATGCAAAAGCACAGTGAATGTGATAAAAGTGTTTTTCTCTTGGACTATTAATTTAAGCTCCATGTTTATGCTCAGATATGATCCAAGTTATGCTAAATTTTTCCATTTATATATAATGTCCAGATATCTATAACTAAATTCAAGACTGTGAAGTCCAGTATGTTCATTCAAAAGTTGTATGTATTTTGTAGTAAATGATTTCAATTGAATATTAATTTATTTTTACATTGATGTAAGACATATTTAAGTTGTTTTTATTTAAACAAAATTCCTTCAACAGAAAAAAATTTATTAAAGACTAACCCCATTGAAATTCACATCATATTCACAGTAGACTCTAACACTCCTTCCTCCATAATTATTTCCAACTTCATATTTTAGTACCTAAAACAAAATGAAAGCCAAGATTTTAGAATTCTCAAGAGGAATTTTTTTAGTTTCTAGGGCCGATTATCATTATGCTGCATTTAACTTTGTAAAAATAGCAGATGTGAAATACATTGTAAATGAATTATGTGATTGTTCTATATCTGTCATCTATTTTTATCAGTAATTAATTTTTTTCAGCTATTGATCTTATCAATAATTTGCTGCAAGTAAAAATGAGAAAGCGCTATAGTGTGGATAAGACCTTGAGTCACCCTTGGCTACAGGTAAAAATCAATCATTGATTTTCCCAGTTGGATGAGCTTCCAAATATTTATGAGATTTCATTATTATATGTAGAAGTCTTTTGTCATATTCTTAAAAACATAATTATCCTAATATCAATTTATTTGCCAAAACTCATCAACTTCCTAGAATTTAATAACAATTTAATATTTCTAAAACTCTCAACCAGGAAAATTTGATGAGGGAAACACACACATACACATGCGCACACACGCGCGCACACACACACAATAAAGTGCCAAGGATCATAACAGAACTCAGAAGACCAGATTTCAAAAGCATCTGTATGTGTAATCCTGATAAATGTCCAAATAGATACCCATCTGGTCATGCACTGTGTCATTTGGAAGCTGTATTTTTAAATCTTAGGATATCATGCATGAATACAAATGCAAAACAAATATAAAGTGTGTGAACATGATTGTGTTCTCTTAAATATTTATTTTCACGTTGAACTTAAAGTTTAGAAAAATAATACTCTGAAATCCTAAAGGATTATTTATATCATTTAATTTTAAAGGAGTTCCAGCATTCTTAATTGCTTGACCCTAAGCATTAATCACCCACACTTTGATCAAAGGTATCATAAGAACACTGCATTTTCAAAGGTTAGGCAAATAGGGTGGCCTTGGTGCTGATGCTGTCACTTGAGGATGCATGGTGAATGATACAGTGCTGTTACAGTGGGAAAAGGGGGTAACTCATAAATTGTGGGAACTGACAACATATGAAACAGCATGTTGAGTTGTAGTGATCTCTAGGGTAATATTTTGGATTTTTTTTTCTTCAGGACTATCAGACTTGGTTAGATTTACGAGAGCTGGAATGCAAAATTGGGGAACGCTATATCACCCATGAAAGCGATGACTCCAGGTGGGAGCAGTATGCATGCGAGCAGGGGCTGCAGTACCCCGCACACCTGATCAACCCAAGTGCTAGCCACACTGACAGTCCTGAGATGGAAGAGAGAGAGATGAAAGCCCTCAGTGAGCGTGTCAGCATCCTCTGAGTTTCTTCCCCTATAATCTGTCAAAACACTGTGGAATTAATAAATACATACGGTCAGGTTTAACATTTGCCTTGCAGAACTGCCATTATTTTCTGTCAGATGAGAACAAAGCTGTTAAACTGTTAGCACTGTTGATGTATCTGAGTTGCCAAGACAAATCAACAGAAGCATTTGTATTTTGTGTGACCAACTGTGTTGTATTAACAAAAGTTCCCTGAAACACTAAACTTGTTATTGTGAATGATTCATGTTATATTTAATGCATTAAACCTGTCTCCACTGTGCCTTTGCAAATCAGTGTTTTTCTTACTGGAACCTCTTTTTGGTAAGAGAAAGAACTTGTCCATGAAATAGTTCCATTTGGTGTGTCCCATTGGTGTTACCATAGTAAGCAAACTCTTGAAGAGTAGATTATTACCAGTGTTCTATGAACAACTCAAAACTTACATTAAAAAGAATGAAAGATGGAGGAAAGGGGATATAAAACCCCAAGACACAAATGCATGGAAGAGTTTTACTGTATGGTTTCAAATCATTTTACTGCCTGGTGTGCCTCAGTATATTTAAACTCAAGTAAGTGTACCCAGGCATGCAGAGCCAACTGCTCTTAAACCTAAATGCCTTAGAAATGTAAACTGCTATATATAATGGATATGTTTCTCCCTTTCTTACAATTCCCTACTGTACTATGAAAAAGCAGCAGCTAAGCAACCTTTTTGTCTTTTGTGTATTTTTCGATGACAAATAAATATTCTTATCAAAATATGTGTCTTCCTGATTGAATTATTTTTATTTGTAGTCCATACCAATGTTTTTAGGTCAATTATGTACAGAGATATCTGCTCAAAAAGTAGAAAAAAATCTGAAGATCTAGAGGTTAGCCTGGGCTACTCTGAAATATTAAAAGTATGTTACAAAGTGTAGCAATACCTTTCTGACTTGCATGTCATCTTAGTTCCATTTGAATAGTAGGCTTTCCAAGGGAAAATTACCAAAGCCAAACAAGGGACTTGGAAGCATAAATAGGAGTATTGCAAATACAGACTCTGTGTAGCCTTCTGATTCAGTCAGTCTGGTCCAGAAATTTGCAAGAATTTAAGTTTCTTTTCATATAACCCAAACAAGATGGTTCTGTGGTGAACTGCAAAAACACATGAAGATCAAAAAATAATAAAGCCAACTCAGATGAAGTTCTACCTCCTGGAGAAGAGAAAACTGAAAGGGATCTAACAAAATTATACGTGTTTAGAGTAGGTAATGTGTGTTGTTTTCTTTCCTAGGAGATGGATGTGACATACTATGTAGCAGAAAAAAGTTATTAACATTTGGAAGGATAAGTGTCAGAAGATCCTTGAATACGCCAGATAAGTGTGTTAAGACTGCAGACAGCACTTCAGCTTAGAGGGACGGGAGAAGAATGGTTGATTTTTTTCGAATGGTTAGTTTCTGCTTTGTGTTATTACTGAATTTTAAATAGATGGATCTTAAATTTTTGAAGTTCCTCAGTCATCTACTTCTCTAGGGGTAGGCTATGGATGTGTGTGCTCACACTCATATCCTAGTGACAGCAAAGAAAAACAGACAGATGTGTCATCAAACTGACAGCAAAAATTCAGGAAGGGGGAAAAGAGTGAAATTATATAAAATTCTTCCCTCCTAGAATGCACCTAAGCACATAGTAAATTACAATGATATATACTAAACATATGTGCCTACATTTATCAGCTGCAGTATAAAATGTAATCAATAACTTCTTGTTTGTTATGAGTCTTAACAGGATTATAGTCTAAGAACCTCTAGTAATGTGACCTGTATGTTTAGAAGATCCTGAAGTCCTTGATGATTAGGAAGAGGAATTTAATGAAAGTTACTATGAATTATAAAAAAACATACAGAAGTCAATTATGCAAAAATTTATTGAACTTCTCTTCCACATAGATCTTTGTTAGACTCTGATTTTCAAGCATGAATTAGACATGGTCCCATTCAAAGGAGCTTCTTTAGATAGAAACAAAATTATTTACTGGTATTTTTTAAAAATGTATGTAAAGGTATGGAGCATCTTACAGAACAGTTAATGGAGGAAGGAGAGAAGCAGGGTGATGTTTAAGCAGGGCTTTAAAAAATAGTAGGTATACAAGGGTTAGGTAGGAGGGGAAAAAAAAACCAAGAATAAAGACCTGAAGATCAAAAGACTACTCTTTTACAGACAAAATTATTTCTTTATACCAAGAGAATAAAGATAACAAAGAGAATTGGCAAGCTACATCCAATACAGTTGGATAGAGGTCTAGGTCCAGAGGCCCTTGTATGTTATTCTAGGGATTTTAAGCTTATTCTCTGGATCTCAGGAAAACTTCCAATTTTTTAACTGAAGAGTAAGTCACATGGACAAGCTCACTCTGCCAGCAATACAGAGACCAGATGAAAGCTGAGACTCAGTGCAGGACCTCAAGACCAGCTGTGCTACTATAGTAACACAGAGTGATGTGGGCCTGGACTAGAGCAGCAGTTAAATAGGAAGACAGGTGAAGAGGTTTGTATAAGAGATGCTTGAAGGTGGAATCAAAGGGATTTGTTACTGATTGAATGTGAAATTAAGAGTTCACAATGAATCCTAGGTTTCAGCTTAAATAACTGATGGGACTATTAATCATAAGGTAGAGTTTTAGAAAAGTGAATTCACTTTTGAACATTTGTACACAAGGTTTCCATTGAGAGGCAAGTTTGGAATGTCTTGAACGTAATCAGATATGAATCTGGAGTTTAGGGAAGAATTCTGGGTTTGAAAGTACAGACTTGGGGGTTAACCAGCTAATAATATCTTGAGAATGTCTTCAATCGCTGAGGAGAACTGAATAGAACAAGAAGGAAAATGATCTTAGGGCACAAACCTGAGAAATAACGTGAAATGATTAGTCGTGTGAGAAAACTTGAATAGGTATATCATAGATAGAGTCAAAGAGTACTAATACAAAAATTTAAAAAAAACAATTTCAAGGATGAAATGGATAAGAATAGAAAGTGGTGTACAGAATGGTCTTCTACAACATTCAGAGTAGTACATCAAAGGATCTCAGTGGGGCAATGATATTGACACAACCTGCTCAGCAATGTCATCAAGAAGAAAAAAGTGGTTTCCGGTGTTCAGCAGGTAACTGAGTCATGCTCCACTCTTCTAGCTACCAGTGGTGTTCCAGAGACTCCATTTTCAGTGTATCACCATTCTCTTTAAGTGCTAAATATCACGGATAAAATTGGGCAAACTTCATAGCAATGGTGTATTGTATTACACTCTTAAATGACATGGGCAGGTCAATAGTCTAAATTTAATGAAAGAAGGGTCTTTTCTGAGTGTGACAAAAGAAAAATGAGAAAATCTCATTTTAAGAAGGGTATGTCATCTGTCATCATCACAGAGGCAACATTCCTCAAGCAAAAACTTTTTTGGTCCACTTAGTACGTCATGAAAAAATTGTGATCCGTGTACCCTGAAACATCAGAGCAAACTACCACTGTTCTTAATTTTGGCCTCAGGAGGACAGAACTGAAAAAAATATTTTGACTAGTGCTGCTTTTATTATTCCTAAAGAATAAATTATCTTTGAGTTTTAGTGATACTATGCTGATGGAGTTATTTTGAGAAATACGTAATCAGCCATTTTATTAAATGCATATGAAAAGCGCAACAATAGAAAAAGAAAAAAGCAGCTGCCTCTTCTGTCTGCATACTTCGTCCAGTGAGTAGTAAGTCTAACTTGCTCTATGAAGTATTCACATTCTGCATACTCTTGCTTAGGCCTGTCTTAAGGAATCAATACTGGTGCATCTGAAGACACCTTGAAGGCCACAGAGAAAGACCCGCTGCCTCTGTTGCCAAAAGGGAAGGAGCTCTTTCACCTGTGACTGTGACCCTTTCACTTAGTCTGAAGCATAGCTCACCTCCCTACCTGCTGTGCTGTTAACTCATTCATCCTTTTGCTATTTGTCCCACATCTCTTGTCTTTTTTGTTCCTCTGCACTCTTTAGCTGCCTCTTTTGTGATGGATGTGATATTTCTAGTGTAGCGTTTTAATTATTCAGTTATTCTACTTGTTTCAGTTGTTTTCTTAATACTGCTGTAGGAATTATAGCGTACATCTTGACTTATCACCATCTACTTGAAGTTTTTTTTTTCTTTTTTTTAGAGAGGGACAGTGAGAGAGATAGACAGAATCAATTTTATTTTTTTCATGGACTTTCGTTGCTCAGACACTTCATTGTGTATGTGGTGCTGGGGTTCGAAACCGCGTCCTCGCGCATGCAAGGCAAGCGCCGTAACTGCCGAGCCACCGCTCCAGCCCCCATCTACTTGAAGTTAATACAGACTTAATTCCAGTAAGATATACAAACTTTGCTCCATTCCCTCTACCCTCTTTAGTGATATTATTGTCACACATAGTACAGCTTTATATATTAGCCTATTAATACTGTTTTGTAATATTATTTTAGCAATTAACCCTTAGTTAAGAGAAGAAAGGAGAAAAAATAAAAATATTTTTTCCTTTATATTTACCTGTCTTTTCCATTGCTCTTTCTTTCCTCAGGTGAATTCAAGGTATTATCTAGTGTTGTGTTTTTGCCTAAATGATTTCTTTTAATGTTTTTTTAAGGTGAAGTCTGCCAGTAACAAATTCCTTCAATCTTTGATATCTGGGAATATTTTTATTTCACCTTCATGTTGACTAGATGCAAAATTCTTAAGTGACTGGTAATGTTTTTTCTTTGAGTATTTTGAATATGAAATTCTACTCCCATTTAGCCTCTATCGTCTCTGATGATATCACCTTTAATCTTATTGTGGTTGCCTAGTACATAATACATTGTTTTCCTCTTGCTCCTTTCAGTTTTCTCTTTGCCTCACAACAGTTTGACTATGATGTGTCTAGCTGTATAGTTTTGATTGTTTGCCTGCTTAAGTGTGAGATGCGTAAACAAATATTTTCCCTCCAATTTGGGAATTTTTACTACATTGTTTCTTTGAATACTTTTTTCCTGGCCCTTTATTTCTATCTTCTGTGAGATACCCATCACATATAAATTGGTGTGCTTTGGTATGTACCAGAGATTTCTGGATCTGCTCAATTTTCTTTCTTCAGATTAGATCATATATATGGATCTATTTTCTGACCCACCAGTTTTTTCTTTTGCCAGGTCAAATTTGCCATTGAGCCCCTCTGATGAATAATGTCAAATCTTTGGGGAGAAAAGCGGTACTTAAACTTAAATAATAATTTTATTGGATTTCTCGCTGCTATAATGCTTTAATTCTTTAGACATGAGTTTCCTGAGATCTTTGAACATATTTATAATAGTTTCTTTGAAGTCTTTTTCTGATAAGCCCAACAATTGAGCCATCTCACCAATCCCCCACCCCATCCAAGACCATTTCCATTGAGTGCCTTTTGCTTCCTTGGATAAAACATACTTTGATGGTTTTTTTCTTGTATTATAAGTTTCTGTTAAAGACTGAATATTTTAACTAGTATATTATAGAAGTTCTATATTGTGACCACCTCCCCCCAGTGGTTTTGTTGCTGTTTGTGTGCTTGTTTAGTAACTTTACGCGATCAATCTCTAGAAACTGTTTTCCGTGTAGTATGCAGCTGCTGATGTTTCTGCTTAGATTTGTGTGGGCTTTTTGTTTGTTATTTTTAAATCTGACTTCCTAGGGGGCCGTCTCTGCAACATCATAACTTACTAATCAAAAACGATGGTTTAGACATTGTGTTTCAGCTCCCTGTGCCAATAGGCTTCTACCTTTTTTTGATGTATCTGAGGATTGATTGAGTTCAAGCAATTAAAAAATTCCCAGCTGCTTTTATCTTCTGTGCATGCTAGGCCTTACATTCAACCAGGAAAGAGTAAATGCCTAAGACCCTCTCCAGTCTCTACTGAGTGTGGTTGCACAAGCAGATTTGTAAGTACATGTAGCCTTTTGACCACCACCATCTTAAGTTTCTGATCATTCATATCAGTGCGTTCATTGTTCTAATCAACACTGCAACTTCATTAGAGCTGCATCATTGACTTTTCATGATTGATTGCTACTGACATTGCTATTGTCAACCCCCTCCCTACTGTAATTGTCTTGCCCTGGAGAAAAGGATAAGTGTTGATGAAAGCAAGCCGAAAGGTCACAGATTCCCATTGTCCTTACTGAGGCTTAGTAGTTTGCTTTGAATAAATGTTTATGAGTTGTTTTATGCCATTGTTCAATTTCCAAAGTCCCAAAATGGTTGTTTTGTATGATTTCTCCAGTAGCATCATTGCTCTTTGGGAAAAGATTTGCTGAGCTTCTCATGCCGCTGTTCTGGGAAGCCACCAGAGAGGATAATACCAGCCTCACATTAAGAATATCCATAGATGGGCTGGAGCAGTGGCTCAGCAGTGTTGCGCTTGCCTGGCATGCATGAGGGCCTGGGTTCAAACCCCTGGATTAAATACAGCTAAGTATTGGAGCAACAAAAACCATATGAAAAACTAAATAAAGTTAATTTACTCTCTCTCAAAGAGAGAGAGAGAGAGAGAATAGGGCTGGAGCTGTCGCTCAGTGGTTGCAGCGCTTGCCTAGCATGCATGAGTATGCAAGTTCAAATCCCAGCACTACATACACAACTAAGTGTCTGAGGACTGAAGGTCACATGAAAAACTAAATAAAAGCTACTTCTCTCATTTCTCACTGTCCCCTCTTTCAAAAATAAATGATAATATCCATAGAACATTAAAGAAAACTTACATCATATGTTGTAAATGAAAAGAAGCTAATGAAGAGAAACTATTAAAAGTTGAATTTTCAATTCTTGAATTTTCTTATTATGAGCTACTAAACCATCAGGTACTTTAACTTTAATTCTCTTTGTGAGCATGAAACATCCAATTTTAAAATTACATTTAATTCATTTCCTGCTTTTTTAACTCTGAGTATGTGAAAAATATGATTCCCTCTACCCAAGTAGATGAAAGCATTTGTTATTTCCATAAAAAGGTTTGAGTGGACTTACGTGTGTGGCCCAGAAACCTCCAAACCCTTAGAGGTAATCTCAGCTAACAGCAATACACTGCTTGAGGAGAATCTGCCAAATTATTTTTCCATATACAAAAAATTTGGCACCAGGGATAACTACCCTGTATAATTTCCTCAGCATTCGGAGCTTGTTTTACTCCCTAGTCCCTTTGGTTTGAGATTTTTCTTTTTTCTCAGTCTAAACTTTTCTTGCAGGTTCAAAAAAAAAAAAAAACCTGGGGGTTCGTTTTTACTTATTTTTTATTTGAGTATCTCTTCTACCTAACTCTAGTACTGACTTTTAGGTTCATCAAGACAGACTTCACCACCAGAGATCACACTTCTTGATCTGATCAGTATTACTAACAGATTACACTTACAATGAGTTCACCTTCCCATCTTCAATAAAACACAATGAAACAATACATAAAAATCACTCAGACCTTGCTTATCTTTCTAGAAAACATCTAATTTTTATCTTTTCATTTTCTAACAAATTTCTCACATCATAATCCTTTGATTTCTGTGTTTGTATACCATAGAATAAAATCCTAATTTTTATCACTAATGAATCTCTTCATACAAAGTAATGAGTGGTCTCTAATTCAAAATTGATGCTTTTCTCAGTATAGAGTAAAAGCTGAAAACCCAAACGAGGAGACAACTAAGCTTGAATTCTGGGTGTTCATTAAAATACTGCAATCTCTAATTTAGTCTCCTCATGTGTGTTTAAGAGATTAAATGAAAGAATGCATAAAAAACTCTTATAACATATTTGGTCCTTCAATCAGGCGTTTATTTTGTAATTTAGTCAGTCAATGAATATTTTGAACCATTTTCTATTTGCTAAAATATAATAAAAAATATAGGTTATAATAGGTTGCTGCCCATATTTCATGTGACTTTTTTTCTCTGATGTCCTGCCTCCACCTGTTTGATGGGGTACCAAAAAGGGGATGAACTTTGCACTTGAAAAGCATGGTTCATCTCAAATCCAAGCCTTATTGTGTTAACTTAAATAAACTCCTCTAAAGTATCTGAATCTTTGTGTACTCAAGACATATTTTAGAGGGGAGTTGGGATAACTATGTACACATGCATTAAAATTTCTTTGCCAAATTATTAGCATGTGTCACAGAACAAGAAATACTAAATTACTCATCACCCATACATCTATATGTATTTTTCAACATTTTTCTTGGTTTTTATTTGTTTAACATAGTCATACATATAGGAAGGAATCCTTACCACTTAATCATGATCACCTGACAGCGCAAACCAAGGCTGATGCCAGTTCATGATTTACCCGCTTGGGTTCCCCTTGGTCCCGTGTTTCCTCTGCTTTACCCTCATGTTAGTTGGGCTTCTCATGGAACTAAAAGGATACACTGGGTTGATAACCCCTCTACTCCCTCTCTCTAGCTGCCTTGATATCCCTGTTATTCTCATAGCCCCTCCCAGCCCCTCTCCCTTCATCCCCTAGTGTCACAGGCAAGATTCCCCCTGTTCATGTAAATATTCACCCATGTTGAGGATATTATTATCTTACCCAACTTTCAGTCTGTTTCTCATTGTATTATAGCTTCCAACATGAGAGAAAACATTTGGCCCTAGAGTCTCTGAGTTTGGGTTATTTTACTCAGCATAATTTTTTCCATTGCCATCCATTTTGCTGCAAATGCTATCATAATCTCTCTAATTGCAGAGTAGAATTCCACTGTATATATGCACCACAGTTTTTGAATCCACTCCTCCAGTGAGGGGCATCTGGGTTGGTTCCATAGTTTAGCTATAGTAAACGAGCTGCTATAAACATTGATGAAGCTGTATCTCTGTAATATGCCAATTCTAGCTCTTTTGGGAAAATACCCAGGAGTGGGATAACTGGGTCATAAGGTGGTTCCAGTTTTTTTGAGGAGTCTCCACACTGCTTTCCAGAGTGGCTATACAAGCTTGCAGTCCCACCATCAGTGTGAAAGTTTTCCTCTCTTCCCACAACCCATCCAGCATCTGTCTTTGTTTGTATTCTTCATTTTTGCCACTCTGATAGGGGTGGTGGAATCTCAGTGAAGTTTTGATTGCTTTTCTCTGATTGCTAGTGATGTAGAGCATTTTCTCATGTATTTATGGGCTCTTTTGGACTTCCTCCATTGGGAAATTTCTATTTAGCTCCCTAGCCCATTCATTGATTGGATTATTTGTGGTTTTGGTGTTCAGTTTTTTGAGTTCTTTGTATATTCTGGATATTAGTCCTCTCTCCAAAGTGTAGTAGGCAAATATTTTCTTCCATTTTGTGGGTTCTCTCTTGACTAATTCTTTAGCTGTGCAGAAGGTTTTTAGATTAATGGCATCCCATTCATTTATTCTTGGCTTTAATGCTTGAGCTATGGGAGTCTTGTCAAGGAAGGCAGTGCCGACCCCTATGTCGTGCAGTCTTGATCCTACTTTTTCTTCAATTGTAAAGTTGCTGGTTTAATTTACAGATCCTTGAACCATTTTGATTTGATTTTTGTGCAGGGTAAGAGGTAAGGATCCAATTTCAGTTGTCTGCATATGGCTGTCCAGTTTGTCCAGCACCATTTGTTGCACAGGCTGTCCTTCTTGCACACTATGCTTTTGCCCCCTTTATCAAATATCAGATGCTTAAAAAAGATTTGAGGGCTTGTCTTTGTATCTTCTATTCTTTTGCATTGGTCTTCATTTCTGTTTTGATATCAATATCATGCTGTTTTTGTTACTATAGTGCTATAGTATAATTTCAGGTCAGTAGTTGTGACAACTCTTGCTTCCTCTTTCTTGGTTAGTAATGTTTTGGCTATTCTGGGCCTTCTCTTACTCCATATGGATTTGAGAATTGCCATTTCTATATCCATGAAGAATGCCATTGGTATCTTGATGGGGATTGTATTGAATCTGTATAGGGCTTTTAGTAGAATGGCCATTTTAATTATATTGATTCTGCCTAACCAAGAACATGAGATGTTTTTTATCTACTCAGATCATTTGCAATTTCTTTTTTTAATGATTGAAAATTTTCATTGTAGAGGTTCTTTATATTCTTTGTTAGATTGATGCCCAAGTATTTTATTCTTTTTGAGGAGATTGTGTATGGGACAGAGTTACTTATTTCTTCTTCAGTAGACTTGATATTGGAGTATAGGAAAGCTAATGATTTTT
>PVKS010015035.1:0-46926 GCA_004027875.1 Aplodontia rufa | reverse complement strand
AGCATCTGTCTTCTCAGCTCCTTCTATTTTTTTTCCCCTTGTACTCAACTGTTTTTTTTAAGAAACTTATTTGTTGAACAATCAAAGATGCTTCTAACAAAACAATATAATATATATATATATTCTGAAAATTAGATTTACCCCCTAGAGCCCCACCCCATTACCCAGTCTTATCCTTCACCCCCTCCTTCCCAACGCATCTCTATGAATACCTTAGGTTGTATGTCATTACACCTTATCTGGATTTAAAACATGATAATAGACCTCCTTTCTCAATGGCCAGCATCTAGCTCCAGCCTCCACAGATGAGTAGAGACATTTGACCCTTGGTTCTCCGGGTTATGCTGACTTTACTCAGCATAATTTCTTCCATAGTCATCCATTTACCTTCAAAGGCTGCAATATCATTGTTTCTAATTGCTGAGTAAAATTTCATGGTATATATGTACCACAGTTTTTGGATCCATTCATCCACTGAAGGACATCTGGGTTGTTTCCATAATTTAGCTATTGTAAATTGAGCTGCTATGAACATCGATTTTGCTATGTCACTGTAATGTGCTGATTCTAAATCCCCTGGGAAAATACCCAGGAGTGGAATAGCAGGATCATATGGTGGTCTCATCCCTAGTTTTTTGAGGATTCTCCACACTGCTTTCCAAAGTGGCTGTACCAGTCTGCAGCTCCACCAACAGTGTGTTAGTGTGCCTATCGCTCCACAGCCCCTCCAGCATCTATTATTGTTTATTTTCTTCATTTTTGCCAATCTGACTGGCGTGAGGCGAAATCTTAAAGTGGTTTTCCTTTGCACTTCTCTGATTACTAGTGATTTAGGGCACTTTCTCATGTATGCATTGGCTTGATCCATCCTCTGTTGAGAGGTTTCTATCAGCTCCGTTTTTGGTGTGTCATCTCTGGTACAATAGGAACCTCTGCCAAGTCCCTCCCAAGACTGCTGCCTCCAGTTTTTCCCTGCCACTGCCAACTCCGTCAGCCTCCTCTCCATATTCAGCGGTGCCGGACACACCTGCCCTCCCCGTGAAGCTCTCTCCCTCACCCACCTGGCTCTGCCTGTGCCCTGCCTTCTCCTTTCCCACACCTACCACCTTCGTTCTGCATGAGCATCCTCCTTTCATTATGAGCCTACCAAGACTTCATTTCCGCAGGCGAAACATGCTGCTTTGTGTCTTGCACGTCCGTAGAACTGTCCAAAGCCTGCCTCGTAACACTCACTGCAGGAACTATAATTTCTTATGCGTCTGTCGCTCTCAATAAACCACACACCTCTTAAGGACGGGGCCTGGTTTTCTTAATTTTGACTCTTCAAAGCTTGCTCAGTGCCTGGCGTAAGGTAGATACTCATTGCTGGTGGACGAAAGGCGACCTGAACTGGCACAAGCCCGATAATCCATGGCCACACGATTCCTAAGCAATTGTATTAGTCCAAGTCTTTGAGTATTTGAAAGCTTCATTAGAAAAGAGTCACTGACGTATATTCATCATGTCACCTTACACAATAAGAGCTACATTTTTGGTAGGTTCAGTGAAAAACTTTTTATAAAAAGGCACTACATAGTTTATCCCCCAGTCAGATACCTGCGTTTGGACCAAAAAGCAATAAAATATGTGGTATCAATAAATGGGCAGATAACTACAAGGTAAGACTAGCCCAGTGTTGTTCCCTTGGTGATCTGTTAGGTAATCTGATATTTTGACTATGAAAACGAAAGTGTTAGGAGAGGTTGGTCCCTCCTGGAGGCCACGTGTTATATTGGCTTTTTCGGTACTTTTGAAAATCTTGTGGTTTGGAGTAGAAATCTACCCGCGAGCAGTTTCCCCGCTAAACATTTCTGAAGGCTGTTTACAACTGCTCTTCACTCTGAAGGATGTGGAGGAGTGAGCTATGCCACTAACCGGGGGTAGGAGGAAGGCATTTACATTCATTTCTTTTAAGCTATCAGTGTAAAATGGTCATCATCTCAGCTGAGTAGCAGAGGATGAGGTTTATACTATTTAGATTACATTTAAATTACCAACTTTAACAGACTAGAAAAAATATGCCTGTGAAAAGAATGAAGTCTAAGTTCTACCCTGAAAAGGGGGAAATGCTTCAAAAGCAAAAAGAGCCTCTTGACAGAAGACAAAGGAGAAGGATAGCAATGGACGGACAGATCCCTGAACTGGAAGCTGCAGCTTCTCAATGTTAGGAAAGAAGTCTTATAGAGCTCAGACTTCCTGGTTCCGATGAAGGGTGATCCGGAGGGGAAGCCAGTCACGCCTGCAGAGCTGCCGATGTCTGTGGCTGAGGAGGCCAAGCGGGAGCCATGCCCTTCATCAGCCTGACCCTGGAAGACCCTGCTCAATGGTTTATACCTGTGGCCCTCCAAGGTGCTCTCACCCTGTGCATTGACACCAGCCACGAAGATTCTCCCCCGCTTTTCTTTATTTGCATTGCATTGTACAAAACAAGTGTGCCACGACACTTTGATAGCTTGGCTGGGGCCTGGAGCGGTGGCTCAGGGCTTATAGCGCTTGCCTGGCAAGTGCGAGGACGTGGGTCCGAATCTAGCACATGTTCACAATAAAGAGTTGGAGCTGTGAAAGCCACAAGAAAAGGTAAATAAAATTTATTCTCTCTCTCTGTCTCTATCTCTTTAAAAAAAATAGTTGGTCTGTTGGTGCTTTTGTCAGGTGTCTTCATTGTGGACAGTGCACCATGTGCCACTTGGCCCTTCTGGAAAGCGAGATTTTGGTCAGAGCGCCATTTTGCACACAGTTCAGGGTGGTCAGTCTTCTACAGTCTGCCATGGTCATTCCACCTTCTTCAAGCCCGGGAGGCATCATGAATGCCACTGAAGGGTCTCCAACACCAACTATAGACAAGCAGAAGGGACACTTTCACCATGTCCTCATGTTTCATTTTGGTCACAACTTGTACACTTTCTATCCATATTTTTAAATATCATTCATTTTGAAACTTATTTATTTATGTATTTATTTATTGAGATAGGGCTTCACTGGTTGCCCAGACTGGCCTTGAACTTGGAATTCACTTGTCTCAGCCTTCCCCAGTATCTGGTACTACAGGTGTGCTCCACCACACTGTATCCTCATGCAACTTTTAATAAGTAAAATGTGCTACTTTTGTGGGCTTATTTATAGCAACAGTACCTCTATGTACGAGGAACACAGCATAATTTTAATTTTATAGTTCAGTGACTTGGGGGAGATGCTTTTTGTCATCCAAAATGTGGTATTAAAAATAGGCTTGCGTGTGGTACAAATTAGTTACTCTGCCATTAGTAGGAAAACATGAAACTGAAGACAAGAAAATTTAACCTTCATAATGGGAAGATAGAGCACAAACCTTTTTTCTCATCCTACTCCAAGGTTTGGCTTATATGACCTTGAAGTGCCATTGGAATATATGATACTTTTGCTTAAAAATATAGTCAATTTAAATAAGTCATACTCACCAGTAAAGGATCTGGTTACAGACTTTAAAATTGAATTCGATTTACTGAATACTTCACAAACTTTCTGAATCTGACTGGGCCAACTTTCAGGAGACCTGTGCTGATTGATTATTTGGGGTGGGAGCCACACATATTTTTCTGTTTTCAAATGAATTAAAGTGGAAACAGACCAGCAATTTTACAAATGTTTAGTTTTGCAACTGAGAGTAATAACCATGAGTTTAGGTAATTCTTACGTGAAATCAATACACAAGCAAAACATGTCTCCAAAAACAGAACTCAAAAACAAAGCAATAAAAAAAGAAATTATTTCAATCATAAATTAATTCCAATTCTTGAAGATTTTTATGATAGGGAACTTAGTTCTGTTCAATTTTTTTTTTGCCACATTTCCATTAAATAAAATCACCTGGTCTAACTCTGTGGGTATTAGGAGACATATATTCAGAAGGTCCAGCTTCACTGCCATACAATACACCCTAGATTAAGGCAATCCCTGGAAATGTATCACATTTTGGATAATACCAAAATACTGGCAATGTCATTTAACTTTGTGTGGGGTATGTAGCCTGCTACATGCCAGGAACCAGGAAATGTCTTTTGACCTCTCCTGGGACAATATTTCAAAGTGTGCAAGATTTATGGTACATGTGGGTGCAGTTATTAAAATGCAGATTTCTGGGGCTGGAGCGTTGCTCAGTGGTTATGGCGCTTGCCTGGCATGAGCGAGTATGTGAGTTTGAACCCCAGCACCACGTACACAATGAAGTGTCCTAGGAATGAAAGTCACATGAAAAACTAAACAAGAATTGCTTCTCTTTCTCTCTCTCTCTCTCTCACTGTCCCCTCTTTCTTTCTTTTTCTTTTTCTTTTTTTTTTAGTGCAGATTTCTTTACAAACCCCGAAAGGTTCTGATTGGTACTTGGGTAGGTCAGAGGAATCTGAGTTTTTAACTCTTGATGTAAAACTTTCCAATGTAGATGATCAGAATGCTTTGAAGAGCTCAGCTCTTAGGGGATTGTAGGCAAAGCAGGCATCGGCTCCCATCATTGCCCTCAGGGCCGATGGCAGTGCAGTAAGGACTTGGTGACTGAAAAAGTTCAAGTATCTACCAAAGGATGACCTCTGATTTGTTAGGGAAAAGCAGTTCTGATTCTTCATTGAACAACCAATTGCAGGACTGCGCACAGAAGTGGAAGGACAAGCTTTGATACCGCCCTCGCTCACCCGAAGGAGGTCTAGAATCATGTTTTAAATTCGGATAAGGTGTAATGTCATACAACCTAAGGCATTTGCAGAGATGATTGGGAAGGAGTGGGGGGAGGGATAAGGGTGGTAATTGGGAGGGCTCTTGGGAGTAAATCTAATTTTCAGAATCTATATATATGTTATATTATTTCATTAGAAATACGTTTGATTGTTCAACAAATAAATTTCTGAATAAAATAAAAAAAAGAATGCTATTCAGAAGTAAATCTGCCTTCCTGCTTCTTTTTCCAACAAACTCACCGCACTCTTTCAAATATCCGGTCATTGGAGTCTATTTCCTCTTCCCATGGCTGCGTCCCTTTAGGCTAATACTCTAAAGGATCTAGCAACTAATAATGCAAGAGCTACTGCTGACCTGGACAGACTCCAGAGCCAATAGATAACATCTATTATCATATAGTTAGGAAAAAAGGGCCTGTCTTGGTGTCACCAGCTGAAGACCAGCCCTTGGCTGTCACCACTGAGCTAGGCCACCTCAGCTTGAACGTTTGATTGGCATTTGGTTTCTCATAAAATGATTTTTTGATTTCTTCACCAAAATCAATCTCAAAATGCAACACATGCATTTTGATATATGTGTCCTTAGAATAAGTACTGAAGTGTTCCGTAAGGAAGGGTCTCAGCTTATCAACATTTTGAGAACTATGCACTGCTAATGGGAAGACAGCTTCAGGGATGACATTGCTCACTGCTCCCTTGGAATTGCACATTTATTGAGAAGATTCTTCTGTGCCTAGTTCATGCTGGACTCTGTGTATGAGTTGTAATTATTAACAATTTTGCATAAGCAAAGTCTGTCTGTACCTGGTTGTTCTGGCTATGATTTGAGAATCAGTTGGGGAGCAGAGAAAAAGGGGGAAATCCCTTATCTCAGTCATCCGCACTGTACCAGAGATGGGTAAGAGGACAGCAGCTTGACATTTTACTGCAACTGTGAGTGCCCTTTGACCCTGTGTATACAAGGTGTCCCCAGGTCTCTGGCTTTTCCCCACTGAGAGACCTACATGCTAACTACCCACAGCATAGGGCGCAGAGACACTTTGAAGACTAGTTCCTCTTCCTGCTGCACCCTGTGCCAACCCCCATTCCCTTAAAAAATGCACTATGAAATCCCGATGTCCCAGAGGGCAAAAATTATAGCCATACAAAATATAACATGATAGTATGTGAAAGGAGATCTTTATTTGTGAAACATAAGTCACGGTTCTCTTGCTCTTTACGTGGTAAATATCTTCTATATTTTCTCAGGGTAAAAGCAAAACAAGGAATGATAACCTCACTTTACCCTTCCATGCAGAATTATACCAGAATGCACTGGTGGGTGAATTTAAGAGCCTGGAGGAAGAGAGAGTGTAGTCTTCACAAAGGCCTTGGGAATGAACCCATATCTAGAAATTGTTATTTCTCCTCCCATCATTAATCAATGCTTTATTTTTCTGACACTTAAAAATAACCCAGTTGTTAGTGTTACCTAATAGCATATTTTCACTATTATAGCCAATGAGGTGAGAAAAAAACAGGACAGAGAATATGGCAGATATGTTATAGACTACGTATGTGCACAACCATTATGTGTGTGTCTCCAGATAAAAGTCGATGCACATCGAGAGATGGATCCTTCTGGTGGAAGTATTTAAAAATTTAACAAATAGTTCACAAATGTTCGCTGAAGCATGAATGCAGAAAGGGATGTGGTTCTCTCAAACTTCAGGAGTCAATTGTTCTGGTGTTCGCACCTGAAAACTGTGTAGTTCAGCAATTTTTAATGAAATGTTTGTTCTTTGTAATCTGAAACCAGGGAGTCTCATCTTATCCCACTGCTCAACTAGCTGGGACTGGATGTGGCTGTAGGTCACTCACAGTCGAAATATCAGTAACAACTTCCCCAAGGGGACGTTTGTCTAGAGGAAGAAGGGCTATTACCTGGTTGTGTTAATAACTTATTTGCTGTGCACTAGCAAATAGTTGTTAACTTTATGAGTATAAAGACACGTTTAAAGCATCTTTGATTTTAAATAACAAATAATGAAAGTTACCAGTTCACATGAGGCTAATATTACCAAATTAACCTCCTTATCGTATTGAAGGTCAAAGTGCACAGGCATATGGAGGAGATAAACATTATATATCACTTACCATTTAAAAGAGCATAAAACAATTTCAGTAAGAATTAATTTTTTCTAACACTATGCCTATATTTATACTTAAAACTATTCAAATATTTTCCAAAGTATAGCAAATCCATCCACTCTGTATGGGTAAATGTTAATATTTTTTTCCAAAATTTTAAATACTTAATGGCAAGCACTAGCCCTATTTTTCCCAGTAAAGTATTTTTCACGGTTCAGATGACATTATTCTGGGCTGGAGCGGTGGCTCAGCATTTACAGCGCTTGCCTGGCATGCACAAGGACCCTGGTTTAAACCCCAGCACCACATACACAACTGACAGAGAAACAAAAATCAGATGAAAAAATAAATAAAATTGATTCTTTTTCTCTCCCTCACACTCTTCCTCTATTTTTAATTTAAAAAAGATTATATTATTCCCAAATCACTACTGAGACCCCCCCAAAAAGCTCAGTTATAGTACAAAAGTGTACGTTTGAAAATAACATTCTCAGAGCTGATTTGAGGCTAGGTTCCTACTTTCCATTCTTCACGGTGCTCTCTTCTTGGTCCTTCCCCAACACACACTCCCGGGCTGCCATGTTTTCTTCCCATTCTTGGTCCTAAATTCGCAATGAAAGCTTCTTCAGTGACCTGACAAATTGTGGTGGTAGAAAAAAATAATCTTTACATTTTTCAAGTATACACTTTTGGGTTTTAGAGACCCAGTGATTGTACTAATTCACCAGTTCTGTAGAAGCATATTATTTCAATGCTGCAGTTAATTGTTCTCACTTTAATATCGTCAAACTCTGTCAGAGTTTATATTAACACTCATTTCTCTTTAACTTACATCAAAAGGACAATCTTCATCTTGATTTTCATAATTATTATCAATTTCATCATTTGCCTAGATTCCAGGGCCAGGCTCTCTGGATTTATGCCCAGCTCCATCTTCAGCTGCTGTTATCTTGGGAACACTGTGTAAACGCTCCGTGCCTCAGGACAGTGATAATATGGCATGTTAGGGAGTTAAAAACCTTTGAAGAGACTAATCTGTTAGAACATACGATGACTTCAGGAGAAAACATGGTATGCAATTATTTCCATAGAAGAAGAGCAATGTTCATTTCATTTGTTCAAAAGGAAAATTTTTAAATCTCTATTCTATCATTGAGTTTTCAATCCCCTTACACTTTCCAATATGTAGAAAAAGAAAAGCGGTAGATAGTTACTATTTATCACCTTAAAGCAAATTTTATAACATTCATCTTAAATTCCATATGAAATTGGTAGAATTGAATTAAAATGACTTTATAAAATGTTGACTATGAATTCACATAGAAATATTTGTATTTTCTTATTGGCATATGAAAAATCACCTGTGAGTACCTGGTGAACGAAGAAGATGGGTTTTGATTAACAAGAGAAAACAACAACAACTGTGGAGTGACAGCTCAATTCAGTGTCCAGTGGCTGGAATCCTGGCGTGCGAGGGGACATTGCGAGGCCAGAGCTGACCCTTCAGAGGTCCTGTGGATTGACAGTATGTAGTCAAGGATTTCTATGGCTTTATAGACCCAATTGGCTGCTTATCAATCCTGAAAGCCGAGCAGGACTTGGTGCTGTTCCATGGAAACTTCTCTGGAAAATAAAGAAGCAATCCATGAGAAGAAGCCACTAGCGGTCACTTGACCTAACTTTTTGTATAGTCACATTAAGTGCACTTTGCTTTTACCAAAAATGGTTTATAAAAGACAATAAAATATCTTCTGTGTTGTATAGAACATTCATTCCAGGTGTCTCTGTTGACACAGAATGTGTATGGTACTAACATTCAAGGATGTAGAAAGTGATGCTCCGTTAATGCCCGATGGTTTCACTCTGATGTCACGCAGGAGAAAGGGACGCTTTTCCAACTCACCTTCAAGGGCATGGCATTATGTAGCTGCAGATCCCGGGCTGTGGTGGTGCTTCCTATGCTCTGCTCCTCATCCCTACATCTGTGAAAGAGTCATTACCCCCTGTAACCAACGATAACGCTGAGAGTCAGGACGGAAGTGAGTTGACCACATCATCATAGCAAATTAAGGAAGAGAATTGGTGATTAAACAAAAGCTCGTCTGACTTTCAAGTTCCTATCTTCACACCGTGCTATTGTCAGTCACATTCCAAGTACACTCAAGTTTACCCCCAAAATTACACTTGCAGTTCATTAGCAGAGTGCTTTGTGATTGTTTTTTCTTCACTTAAATGTTACAATTTTCAAATTTCACCATTTTCTCTCACCATTTCATTTCCCTGTTTTCTAGATTAGCACAGTAGGAACACTCCTCATTGGTTACCGCTGGTAAGTGATCAGCCATTTCAAACACTAGTGTACTTAGATTTTGCACAAAGCTGTCCAGTGTTATTATCTCATTTTAATAGAAGAGAATGTGCGTTAGAGTGGTGAAGGAAATTTCACAAATGAATGGTAAGGGATTTGAACCAAGTCAGTCAACTCCAAATTTCATGTTCTCAAATGCCCTGCTAAACATCTGGAAAAATAAGAATGGGAAGAAAGAGAGGTAAAGGGAAAACAGGCGAAGGAATTGGAGAGAAGTGGCTGGCAAGAATAAGGCTGCAGTACACATTTTAAAATGAGTTTCGAGAAAGCTCCAAAGACCTCAAGCAGGGGAACCAAAACAAAACCTTCAAAATAATGGACAGCAAAATGAATATGGCAAATATACATACGAGTAAACTAAAACACTAGAGAGGGAAGGCTACACTGCGATCCTTTAATAGAAAAAATAAGTGTGGGGATTTGCTCTTAGAATCGGACCATATGAGGGAGTGAAGAGGGCAGCACTTAGTAGGAACATGTGGCCTGTCCATAGCCAGTGAACAGAGACGCTGGAAGACTCCAAGGTCACCATGAAGAAAGCCTGGAGTAACACAGAATGCAAAGAAGGAAGGAAGGAGGACAGCAGGGAAGGGAGGAGGGAGGGGAGGAGTAGAGGGAAGAGTGGAGGGAGGAGGTGGAGGGAGGAGGTGGAGGGAGGAGGGAAGGAAAGTGGGAAGGGGGAAGGGAGGAGGGGCGGGAGGGAGGAGGAAGGAAGGAAGGAAGAAAGGAAGGAAGGAAGGAAGGACAGGAGAGAGGACCGAAGGAAGAGGTGCAGGAGATGGACATGTCTGAGGTTTCACGTTTCCTATGACAACATGGCACTTCACAGTTTCTGTAGGATTCAGAACTCCAAATCTCTAGTAAATTCCATAGCATGCCTCGGTAATTGTGCATAAAATGTGGGAGAGTGGGGGTGCCCCTGTTTGAAGCAGGGCCATTCCACCTTATTCTCTAAAATGGAGCAATCTTGTTGCTAGGATTTCACCACCTGGCAGGGCAAGCTTTGTCCCTGCCTTCTCATTCCACAATGAAGGAGAAATGGAGGCCTCGGAGCCAAAGGCAACAGTGCTGACCTAAATACGAACGCCCTGAAGCTGCAGCTGGCTGCTTTCTCTGTGTGCATGCATTTTCACCTAGGCTGATAAACTGGCCCTAGAGCTAAATCCTGGGCCATCTTCACTGCACAAAACAGGCACAGGGACAATGACACCTGCATTTGGGTCTTCACGGAACGTGATCTGGTTGGTAGGCAGGATTCTTGCCCTGGTCTTTTCAACATTCTCATAGAAGTCTATGGAAATGTTGTGCAGACAATGGAGTGAAAAGAAGTTAGAAAAATCTCATTCATGAACTTCATTCTGTTAATGCCACTAGATCCAGAACTTTGGGCAAATTGTTTTTCATAGTCTTCTTTATTTTTACCCCAAAAATATAATATCTAAGGCAAGATGGTTTATAAATTCCCTTTAAGATCTGGTTGTTAGTTTTATTAGCAACCACGTGGCTGCTGTTGAGTCAAGGGATAGACATTAAGGACATTCTCAATAAATATAGTGTTTAGAGGATAGATCTGCTTCAACTAGTGGATAAACTCATGTTGGCTAGTTAAATAATTGATCATGTTAAGTCCCCTTTTTTAAGAGGGAGAGTGAGAGAGATAGATTTGATTTTATTTATTTTTTTCATCTGGTTTCTGTTTCTCTGACCCTTAATTGTGTGTGTCTTGCTGAGGTTCAAACCCAGGTCTTCAAGCATGCCAGAAGAGTGCTGTCCCATGTAGCCACCACTTGAGCCCCTCTTGTTAAATTCTTAAGGTGCAATTGAAGCATGGGTTGACCTTTCTTTCTGGTGCAAAATCAGGGTGGCTCCAGGGCTGGCTTTGCACTTTGGTGAAGGGCATGGGGGGCCGAGAGCTGCCCCCCATGGTGTTCTTTCTCAGTTACAGCTGCCCCTGATGACAAAGGACATGGTGTGCACCACGTTTTACTGTTTCACAGCACTCTGGAGTTTCTTTGCAGTTCACACCTTAGAAAACACTGCAGTCTTATAAATCTTAGAACTTACAAGTGTCCCTTTCCCCTCAGGAGCCATAATCTGGCAGGAAGGGGAGGGAGCAGAATCTCACACAGTTCAGGGATTTACAAGTCTGTGGCCAAGTTTGGGGTGTAAATTGCTAGAAGACCCAAGAGTGTACTTAAATATTTAAGAGGAAGGGGCACCAGGGTGTCTCCCCTGGGAGGTGGAGGTGGGAGAGAGAATCCCTGGCATGAACCCAAGCCTTAAATCCTCTGCCAAGAAGAGGAGTGCTGCTTGACCCCTCCCGGCCCCATCGTGCATCAAGAATTTGAGAATATTCTCTGAGCAGGCACAAGTTCCAAGTCACATGGAGGATTAGAAAGAATGAGTGTCTTGCCTCCAGAATTTAAAAGGTGGATGACTGAGTCTTCCATTAATTGTAGAGCAGCAATGTAGTTCATCGCCTGTGTTAGGACACTGGTGAAAGCATATGGGAATATATTAGTAATAACATTAGAGCACCCACATTTTCTTATTAACTGTGACATTCAGGGAACAAACTGGGACTACCTGGTGAACACCGGGACCTAAGAAGGTCATCCTAATGCATCACACCTTGGAATAAACAGAAGGAATAGTTACTAGTGGTGTTTTCTCTTTTCTAAGGCAAAGAAGGATGGTTAGGTATTTTTAACCTTGCATTCAATATAAAAGATTGTTGGTTGTGACTGAAATACCCAACAAGAACAACTTAGGGAAGGAAAGTTTATTCTGGGCTCAGGGTTTGAAAGTCCCAAGGGCCCGCCCTTAGTGACCTACTTCCTCCAGCCACACCCAAGCCACCTGCAGGTATCACCCATGGTCCACTCAGGTTACTACTCCATTAAATGACCGCTTCACAGAAGAGGTTCCAGAGCTCATCACTGCCAGAGCCTTAGCTCTGGAACTTTCTATATTGAAGATCATGCTTGAAAACATGAGCTTTTGGGGGACATTAAAGATCCAAATCCTAATAGAAATTTACCTAAATTTTACAATATAGCCATTTGGGTTTGGAATCTTTGGTGTTGCCTGTTAACTAGGAATGCCCTACTCAGTATTGGAGTAATTTCCCTCTCTTCCGACTGCTGCTGATAAGATGATATTGGAGGAGGGTTACTGCATAATATAACACATTCACAGTCAGTGTGCTCAGTAATGTAGACAGGTGTCACTTCCGTGACATTCTGTGGCTGTATACCAGTCAAGAGCATTGGGACCCGCAGACCTGCGGTTGAACCTCATCTTTCCCACTTCAAAACTGTGTGCAAGGTATTCTGAGTTCTTGTTCTTATTTGTGAACTGGAGGTGATGATAACATCCCCATTACCCGTCCCTGAGGGGACATTAAGTAGAGTAGTACAAGCACAATATTTAGCATTGTGCTGGCCTCCAAGTGATTTCTAATTAATACAATAATTAATTTATTTTATCATTATTTTAATGCCCTTTCTAAAAGTCTCTACTGATACTACTTATAGTCCCGGTTTAAAAGCTCAGCCATACAAATAGGCACAAAACAAAAAAAGAACCGAACATGGGTCTCATTTCCTTGTCCTGAGTCAACACTTTTAATACTTTTTCTGTCTCTTCTGCTATTAACTTCTAAATGATGTGCTTTTAATTCTATTTTCTGATTTTATAACTTGAGAAATTACCCACTACTTGATTTTGTTCTCATTAGTCACTGTGAAGTCTGCAGCTTCTCTTCTTCCAATCCCAGATATCTTGGGGATTTGTAAATGTATTGGTTGCTTCTTGTCAGAATTCTATGTGTATTTGGTGTTCAGCTTTCTTGCTTCCTCTAATTCTTCTACCTAACTCTTCAAACTTGTGCACACTGGTATTATTATTAATAATAATTACAGTGTTATCATTTATTCTTTTCTCTTTCTTGAACAGCATACTTTTTGTATCTTTGCTCCCATTTTAGTGGGGCCAGGAGGGGCAGAGAGCAGTATTCAAGTCTGATTTCACCACATTTAACGAAGCAGACCCTATCGATATCGTCCTCCATTCCTCCCTAATGCCCATTTTCTGTCTCTACTGACAGTTGATGGTGGATGCATCTCAGGACCTCAGAAAGAGTGGTGTTCTGAACTTTGGCGAACTTGAGACCTGCATGTACGACTATTCCATGTTACACCCGTTTCCATCATTGCTTTTCTCAAGCTTTGAAAAATCTTTCTCATTCTCTATAGTGAATTTAACAGTGTTTCTCCTCTCTCCAAATACCCACTCCAAGAGCCCAGTCAGGGGTGACAATTTAGGAACAGGGTTTTCATGACACAGCTGAAGGCAGGGATAGAGATGGAGTCATAGCTGACTTTTGTGGTTCTTGCCCAAAGAGAGTGTTCCAACAAAAGGTGGGGAACCTAAAAGCCACAAGAAGACTCAGGTGGTGATGGAAGCTATGCTGCCACAGGCCAAGGACTCTTGGATGGAGTGGCCAGGAACCAGCAGGACCAGGAAGATTGGCCTCCAGCTTAGAGAGAGCAATGCTGAGATCTGACCTGAGCTCTGGTTCCAGATCAGTGAGAAAATAAACTTTTGTTGGTGAAAGCTACCAGATCTATGTTATTTTGTTTCAGCAGCATAAAAATACCACTTTTTTTGAGGTCCTGAGACATCCACCATCAACTGTGAGTAGAAACAGAAAATGGGCATTAGAGAAGAATGGTGGATGATATCGATAGGGTCTTCTTTGATAAACGTGGTTTTGTTATGCACCCCATTCCCTCAGCTACTGTCCGCTCAGTTCAACCAAGACCCACCCTCCTCCAAGCATGGGCGACGGTTCTCCTCCCCCGCAACCTCTCTGTGCCATTTCCTATGACATCGTGGCTCTTTGGCCATCTACCTTTTCTATCCTTGTCTTTGATTAGGTCAACCGCATTGACGGAGGCCTGCTGGGTTTTTTTTCCTTTTTGTTTTTTTCTTGAAGTCATTTAAAACTGTCTTACCATTAACAAACTCTCTTAAAATTACCTTCTGTCTGGATTTCCTCTTCTTGAATTAACTGTGCTCTCTCTACTAATTAAACTTCCTTGAAATTCTTTGATGCTCCAAGGAGCTAACCCAAATTACTAATGAGAGGAGATGGTAGATATCCAGTCTAAACATGAAATTTGTTTATCATACCATTACATTTTTATTTGGCTTATTTTTACACTTAACACAAATAATTGTATATTTTCCTATTCTAACATCTGTTACTCTGTATTTTAGATGTTAAAATATTCATAATGCAAATATCTAGAGTAAAATTATAAACTCCAAGTTTAAAATTCTGATTAACAATAAATCATGGTAAATCATAGGATGACTTGTTTTATAGATGCTAAGAAAAAAACTTTTTGGAAAAGTTCATGTGATTTTTCAGATATCTGAGTTTTGTTTTTGCTTGTGGCACCAAGTACCATAGCTAATGGCAAGAGAAAATTAAAGTAAGCAATTATAAATCACTCTGACAATAAAAGTGCCATACAAATGTTCAGAAGTCACTCTTTGGATGTGAAAGAATCCTGTGTATTTCAAAACTTTGCCTTGATAAAGCAAAATAGATCATTAATGTTACTTCTGAAGTTTATACCAGGTTATTTGTATATTAATAAAGCTAGAAATAATTAGAATCACATTCCTTTCCTTTAAGGCTTCATTCAGTGGGAGAGTAAAAAGGTCTCAAGTGTCCATATTGGTATTAAACGATAAAACACAGTGCACATTACCATTAGCACAAGTGTGTTGTTAATAGAGGTGAGCTCACTGCATTAAACATGGATGATTTTCATGGTTCTTTAGTGTACTGGCTTTTAAATTCTTTTGTTGAAAAAGTGCTTATGCTTCTTAAATAAAGTTCATAATTAGTTGGTAGGATTTTTGACCTCTGATTTCTACCTTAATAAATGTAAAACAGAAATCTCATGCTGATTCACATTTACTGATCAATCAAATAAAAATTCTAGGCACTACCTACTCCAGAGAATTCTGCAATATATAATTTAACGATGTTAAATTATTTTTAACATTATTTATCTATGTATTGCCATTACTATATTTAACATGCAAAACATGGAAACGTAAGAGCTCCTGAGAGGTTTTAAGTGTATGCTTTTAAATGTTCTTTACCACCAGTTCAGTAGGTCTGCAAGAATTCTGAATGTATATACCTGTAAAGTGTTTCACGGCATAGTGGTACATACTCGATATTATATTTTGTGCAAAAGCAGCTCAATGTATCTAGAGGGAAAATCCTGACCCATTTGGTGAAGTGTATCTCTTAGCAAATGAGGCAAATGTCAGAGCTCTCATGACTTAGGTTCTTTCATAACGTCGTATCGTATGAAATATTTTCACTACTAATTTTAATTGATAAAAAAACATGCACTTTCTAAAAATGTTAAAGTATTTTAGCCCCATACACAACAAAGCTGCTTTTCGGCTGGCTTACCTTTATCCCCAGTTTCTCTGTCAACAACCAAAAAATGGCCATGAAATTAAATACGGAACCAAACATAAAAGTTTGAAAGAATATTTGCTCTCAAATTTGGAAGGAGAGGAACCGTCAAACTGGGTACTTCCAAATCCCCTAAGTTCCCTTTTCTTTTGATTATTTCATGTGACATTTACCACCTTGCATAAAATTCCACCATTTAGACAAATTTGGGACCTACAAGTCGTTCTTTGAAAACTTGTTTTAGGAGGAGTAAGGTGTGGGAAATATTTCCCGGACATGAGCGATTGGATGTAGCCAATTGCTGTTTCATTGTCTGCTATCCTGGTGATGCCGGGTTTTTGAGATGAGGTCAGATTTTCTGCTCCCACTGGCAAATGGAATCTGGGCCAGTACAGATTCCAGCAGCCAAAATATTCCGCTTCTAGTGTTCACAGCCATTCCCGGTGGGCTGGCTGCAGGTGTCTGCAGCCGAAATAGTGTTAGCAGCTCCCTAGCTAAAAGGTGGGTGTTGCAGCTCTTGGTGTGGTGGAAATTCACCCCGGGAATTTGAAGCCAAATTCTGGGTTCTTGTCTCATGAATTAGAAGAATAAAATCCATGGACAACTACGGAAGGAGGAGTAAAAGGAGTAGGAGGAGAGCAGAGACTCTGCAAGGCGGAGGGTCGCCTGGAAGCAGGACACCCTCTAATGGAGGTCAGGCCAGGGGTTATATAGATTTGGGGTATGAACATAATTAACATTCATGCAAAAAAGCAGCATTGAGAAATGCATCCACATCATTGGTTGAAACCTATGCAAAACAAGCATTGAAACTAAGCACCAATGTCATTGGTTAAGATCTATGCAAAATTGGTAGTAATTCTTTCCAAGTTCTCATCTGTGTCCACTCCCATTTCTTAGATTTCGGGCCTCAGGGACAAAGGATTTGCTCCCACAGGTGAGCCTCATGGTCATTTGCATATGAAGGCCCTGAGTGTGCCCTGTCAAATACTCTCTACCAGCTACCTCTTAGAGGGGCCCTTTGTCCTGACTACCTAGCCATTGCACTCTCTCTCCTAAAACTCTCTCATTGGGAGCATTTCAGGGGACTTGCAGGGACAGAGGCCTTGGGTCTGACAGAGCCTGATAGTCCCCTGCAGCAGCACGCCAGTCCTTCATAGGCCCATTTGGTGCATATTGGGGTTTCCCAGCGTTTTTATACTTTGGTGAGAGTGTGTCTGAGGATAAAACTAAAATGATTGACACATATAGAGTCTGGAAGACTCCATGGTATCTAGTTTCTCCCTGAATTACTTTTCTTCATGAAGAACTTAGAACCTTTTTAATATGAGCTATTTTCTGCGGGTGGGAAATCTAAGATGCAAGAAGATTACACAGTGATATATTTGGGTTTTCTGGGTCAAGTACTTTAATTTTTCCAAATGATGCACTGAGATTTCAAGATGAGACTTGTTTCTAAGCACAGGAAAGAAAGCTTCTAGCAATGATATCTGAATAGCCACACTGAATCAATAATGCCTTATTTGTGAATATGCTTTCCCTTTTAAATAAAATTTGTTATTGTTATATAGATTGACTCTGAAAGTCTATATATAATTGATGGACTGATCACTGAGCTATTTAATACCAAGAGTAAGCTAAATGCATTCCAGTAAGAGCAAAGGATCCAAATCCTTTGAAAGTGAAATGAGAGCATGGAATTAGCGAGAACAGGTTGGTGAATGGAGATGCACATTTGGTCTGAAGTCCTGAGGAGGACGTGCTTTTAAATTCTTTCCTTCACTATAGCAGAGAAACAAAACTACTTGTAATAGACCAAATATGCTGGTTCTAGAAAATAAATTGGGTTGGTTGGTCTTAATTTTTGCATCTGTTAATTTTAGCAATGTAATTTTATCATGTCAGTAACAATTTCCATTTTGGTTTTTAAATCCTCAAGGTCAAGCACACTGTTCTTATGTAATCCTTGTTACCAAGTAGAGTCTGTTTATCTGCAGTGAGTTAACAGTCTGGAGGATTATACCGGACACATGTTTGACAGCTTTTTATGTGTATACATTGTTCTGTAATGCATATCAGTATTTACAATTTATTATGCATTCTGTGTATTAACACAGTCATCTATAGCTAGCATGTTTAGGGCCATATATTATTAAAACTACCACATTAGAAAGAAAAGCAACCACATAGCGAAGCAATTGATGATAAAGAAAGACATTTGGAGGAAAAATCTGCAGGAGGAAACCAGCTCTTTCCATACCATAAAGAGACATGAAATTAGTCATTAATCACACACCATCTGAGGATCACTGTTGTGAGAGTAAAGGGAGCGAAATTGAAAAACTGCTTCCTCTGGAGCCAGATCATCTAGGTCAGTCTGACTCCCCACACCCTGTCCCCAACCCCATCACTGTGCCAACATCAGGTACCTGTCTGTGGCTTTCCTGAAAACAGAGAATCAGTAACCCCCAGGAACAAGATAAGACCTCAGTGACTTTTTTTTAAGAGAGAGAGGGGGACAGTGAGTGAGAGAGAGAGAATCAATTTTATTTCGTTTTTCATGTGGCTTTTCTTGCTCCAACAGTTCATTGTGTAGATGGTGCTGGGGTTCAAACCCACTTCCTTGTGCTTGCCAGACAAGCCCCATAACTGCTGAGCCACCACTCCAGCCCTCTCAATGACTATCAGATGTTGTTTTGAGTGGACCATTTTCTTTGAATTGAGCATGATGTAAAAATTACAAGATAATCCTAATGGATTTAATTTGAAGATTCTGCAAATAGAAGTCTACCCACAAGTTACTACTTTGAAAAATACTGGCTTAAAAACTAGAAGCTTTCAATACATCTAATTTAGCATGAAACACTGATTGAAAACATTCACTAAAAATTTTAATTACCTTATAAATTTGTTACTTTTGTATTTTTACATCAATAGATGTACTTTAGAGAAAAAAGAAAATGCCTATTTCTCAGTTTCTAGAGATTTGGTCAACCATGGAAAGATCGTGATAGAAATCATGAGTAATAAGATTTTTTTTTTTAATTCCATCACTGTGAATGTGAACTACGGGAAAAATTATTATCCTTTCTGGGACAATTTTGAAAATGAGGAAGAAACTGTTGATTATTACACTGGGACAACAGGAGTAATCTGAAATTCAGTCAAATCTTTATACCTTTACACTTGAAATTTAAAACCTTTTTAGTACTTTCAAAATTCAATGTTGTTTCTTGGGTACTTCTTGTCTGAAATTTTAGCATCTATTTTAACAGCTTTTGCTTCAAATTCTGTCTGGAAAAGTGTTGACTCTCTCCTTAGCACTTCTGATGTTTTCTTTTTTTGAAAAGAGAGGGACAGTGAGAGAGAGAGAATCAATCTTATTTAGTTTTTCATGTGGCTTTTGTTGTTCCAAGACTTCATTGTGTACGTGGTGCTGGGGTTTGAACCTGCATCCTTGCTCATTCCAGGCAAGCGCCATAACCACTGAGTCACTGCTCCAGCCCCATTTCTGATGTTTCCTTGAACAACACTTGAAGTCATTGAAATTACTTCTTGGCAGGTCACTGTCCACTTAGCTTATAAAAATGCTTTTGTAAAATTTTTATTAAGAAATTAAATTATTGTAAATCAAAAATGCATCCAAAGTAACAATATGATGTGCATTTGTTCTTAAATCAGATTTACCCCTTAGATCCCTCTCTATTCTTCCTCCTTTGCCCCTCCCTCACCTGCTTTCTCCCCGCTCCTTCCCGATACAGATTTATGATTGCCTAGATTATGTGTTGTTCCACCTTTGCTGGGTTTGATACATGAGACTGACCACCTTTCACACTGGCCTAGGTTTAGCTCCAGCCTCCACAAATGAGTGAAAACATTCCACCCTTGACTCTGTGGGTTTGGCTAACTTTTCTCAGCATGATTTCTTCCACAGCCATCCATTTACATTCAAAGGCTGCAATTTCATTGTTTCTAATTGCTGAGTGGAACTCCATGGTATATATGTACCACAGCTTTTGGATCCATTCATCCAGTGAGGGACATCTGGGTTGGTTCCATCATTCAGCTGTTGTAAATTGAGCTGCTATGAACATCGATTTTGCTGTGTCGGTGTCATGTGATGATCCTAAATTCCCTGGAAAAATACCCAGGAGAGGAATAGCAGGATCGTATGGTGGGCTCATCCCTAGTCTTCAGATCACAGCTCTTAGAATCATTTGCTTTCCTTTGAAAGTCTCATCCTGCCTCTGAATTGCATCAATACATGTTTCTGTTACGTTTTCCCTGTTTTTCCTTAGCACTGAAGGATAGCAAGTTGGGCTTCCTTAGCTCACAAGGCCCCTAATATGCCAACGCTCCATCTTACTGAAATATTGTCATCGTTTCACTCATTCTCAAACAACAAATAGATGTACTCCTGAAATGTATTTTAAATAATGTTATTTCCCCTCTGCTAAATTCTTCTTCCTTCCAGAAGCATTTCCAATGTTCAGAGGAAGGCAAATATCCTTCTCTTTCATTTCACCATGGCTACTTAATACCATATTTTACATCATTGGAAAATGATGTAAAATAGTTGACCGGTCAAACCTCCATCACAATGTAGTTCAGACTTATTTATTCCATTCTCTATAGATTTCCCTTATGGTGCAATTGTCTGTTTTCAACATCTCAGGATCAAATTTGTTCTAAATTGCAAATAATTTCTCATTAGAAAAGATAGGATTTTTTTCTTTCCATACATTCTGGGAAATTATGAAATTTATCTATAAGAGGAACAAAGAATTTAAACTATTTTAATAACCCCTAAATCAGACCTCAGTCCCTGATTCAGCTGAGGACTAAGAAATGCCACTTGCAATTCTGAGGCCAATTTTGAAGCCTCTTTGGAGGCATGGACAGGAATAGATCTGTCATGGATGTCTCCAAGTGGCCATGTTCTGGTCACTGTTATGTGACTGGCCCTCTTCACTGTCAGCATCAGTTGCTGAGTCGCGGATCAGCCCTGAAAAAGCTGGCATCCTTTAGCAATGTGACATTGTGTGTCATTTGCCCTCAGTGCCCCTGCTTTAGAGGCAGCGTTCAGATCATCCCAACAGGGACAGGGAGACCGCGTGACTGTGGACTGGCACAGGAGCGTGAAGAACGATTTCAGAGGAAACAGAACACATGCACTACAGCTGAAGGTTGCAAGGGTCCTGGCTTCGTCAAACAGCAGCAGCTGCCCCCGCACAGTCCCTCAGTAGCCACAAAACGCTGTGCAAAGGCGGAGAAATGCGACGTTTCACATCTTTTCCCATTAATATAAATGCACTATTTTGGGAAAAAATAATTCAAGGAAATTATAATTCCTAAAACCACTGTAAAATGGGGGGAAGTACTAAAATTACAGCTTCTATTTAATTATGATGCAGTGTGCCTGCATGTCCAGTAGGTGACTTGTCGTGAAACAGCATTTACATTGAAGCTCAGGTTCATGCTGTCTGTTCCTAATATTAGTTCAGCAGCAACTACAAAAATAACAGCGTCTTTCCTTGGGGACAAAGTGGGCTGTGTCTGCTTGTTTGGCTGCCATGGGAAGAGATGAATGTAGAGCTCTGGGTCACTCTTCAGCAGTTCTGTTTCATTGAGGATTTGGCTTTTTCTTTAGGATCACTTAAGGAAGGTTGGGGACAAATGAATGAAGACCTGGGACTGTCAGAAGAGCTGAGGGATTTAAAAACAATAAGTGACTTTGTTTCCATTTCCAAATTTGTTAGATTTTTAAAAATCATTTTTTGAAAAAGAAAGAAAGCTAAAAGGGTAAATCGATGCATGATACTGCTGCGGATCCTGATTTTGTTAATTTGAGGAGGAGAGGGGAAGAAATCAGGGTCGATTCTCCAACATCTGCTAGTTTTGGAGGACGGGCAGTGTGGAGAATCGGACCTCTGTCCTGGTGCTACCAGTTTGCTGCTCCCTGCCATGAGACTCACCTGCGACTCCAAGTGACCTATAAGCTATAATTAATCAGCATGATATTTCTTTAGGAATGTCTCTTGATTCCCTTCCAAATTTTATGTCATACAAAAAAAAAATACAAAGGTAACTTGTGACATTAGCAATGCAGTAATAAGTAGCCAGGGGGCTGTGGCTGTGGCTGAGAGGCGGAGCAGGTTTGCATAGCATAGGAAGCCCGGCTTCCATGCCCAGCACTGCAAAAAAAGAAAGCATCAGAGCAGTTGTCAGGGATCTTCCTTCTACAAACTCTTATTAACTTTATTTCATACTCCACTAATTAGACACTATCGAATGGATCTTTAAAAACGTCCTAGACAACAGAGAGAGCTATTGAAATCTGCATTTCTTGGTGCCATGGACCAGTTTAGTCCTAATGATTGTGTGTGTGTGTGTGTGTGTGTGTGTGTGTGGTGTGTTTTAAAACTAAGATTTGTTGCTTAGCTACAAATAAAACAAACCTTTGTTTATAGTAACTAAATCTGAATATTAAAGAAAAACTCTCCTGCACACAAAGTTTGGAGAAAGTTTTCTGAATTCTAGTTTTAGTTACAAATTTCAAGATATATTTTTTGAAAAGTTAAAAAACCATGACAGAGTAGAGAATAAAATTGGCAGGCCCTCTTGAAATAATATGGAACTACTGTTTCATGATTGCCAAAGCATTCAAATGTTAAAATGTAAAAATGGAAATGATTAGCAAGAAACATTAGTACCAAAGTTTTTAGCATTAGATAGAAAACAAAATCTATTTACAATTATTACATTTAAATTATTAAAGAAATATTATTTAAAATGAGTATGTCTTAGTAACACGCACAGGAACAAAGCTTTGGGGACTGGTTACATGTACCTGCTTCCTAGGGAAGAGCATTGGCTGATTAAGGGCAGCCGTTCAGAAGTGGGGATCAAAGTGTTGCGGGATCCCCGACTCTTTTCTGCAACCCAGGCATCAGGGGCATCATGCTCCTTCCTGTGACAGATTGTGTTCTAGGAAACTAGGATGTTCACTCACAACAGAGTTTGACTTTGCTGTCCACTTGTTGACCGGACCTAAGGCACCATAACATTCTACCTGAACCTGAAGAGCTGAGTTCGTCTGTCCTCCCAGAGACTCAGGAGGCCAAAGCAGGAGGATCCCCCAGCCCAGGGCTCCAGAGCCAGCCTGGGCAAAGAGGCAAGACCAGACTCCAAACAAAACACAAATAAAGAAGCTGAAGTATTTAGTTGAAAGGACAAATTGCAAAGTTTCAGCAAACCCTCCCAGAGGTGGTTATTTTATTGTCTTTGCATAGTATCTGACACAAAATCTTGTTCTAACATTCTTCTTCAAAAGTCCATGAACACTCAAGTTTTTAAAATGCCAGTGGAACGATTTTATCTGTGTCGTTTTCCCTCACTGGTGAGTTAAATGCAATTCTGACATGTTATATGTAACATTTTTAACTTTGCAAAAATGATACCTTGGAACTTTTATTTTGGAAAACTTTTAGACCTATCCTAAAATAATCAAAATCTTATATCATACCTCCAGCATATCTCGAAACATTCGATCAAAAAGTGCAAGTCTATAGTGATGGAGTGCTCACCTAGCATGCTGAGGACCTGAGGTTGACCCCCAACTATGCTAAACTAGATGAAGAAATCCTAAAAAAGTACAGGTCTTTAAAAAGTAACATTAGGTCCCACAAATATTATCAAATGAGAAACTAGATGGATCACATCAAGTGAAAATTAACTATAGCTAGTTATAATTAAGTATATCTTAATAAAACTTTCATTTATGCCTTCCTAACAATTTCAGCAGTGACTAAAACTGAAAAATTGAAACAAGTAAAATTTTTGTCTACAGTCAGCAGCACATGACAAATTCATCAACTATACTGTCATTTCTTCAAGATTTACTGATGGTGTTATTCACGACAGCCCATCATTCCAAATGAGTGAGTTACAAGTGTGAGCGGAATGTTACTAACACAAGCTGGAAGGCTGATCCACTGTTATTAGGTAGACCTCACAAAACTGAAAGGGAAATGAGCAAGTCCCAAAGATCACCTGTCGCTGGATTCTATTTATGTGAAACAGTCCAACCCTACAGAGAAAGTGTCAATTAGCTCTTTCTTATTGATCTTATCAGTATAGAAGAAGCAGGGGTTGGTAATGGAAGTGAGACTTCCTTGTGTGGCCAAGAAGTTGGAACTTTTTTTTTGTTTTTATTCAGAAATTTATCTGTTGAACACTCAAACAAGCTTCTAATGAAATTATATATATATATATATATATATATATATATATTCTAAAAATTAGATTTACCCCCAAGAACCTCCCCATTACCTACCCTTATCCCTCCCCCGGATTCCTAATAAGTCTCTACAAATGCCTTAGGTTGTATGACATTACACCTTATCCAGATTTAAAACATGATAATAGACCTCCTTTCTCAATGGCCCAGGTCTAGCTCCAGCTTCCACAGATGAGTGAAGACATTCGACCCTTGGTTCTCTGGGTTATGCTGATTTCACTCAGCATAATTTCTTCCATAGCCATCCATTTACCTTCAAAGGCTGCACTGGAACTTTTGATTATGGTGATGGTAGAACCATAATAATACACTAAATTCCGTGAATTGCTCACTCAAATGGGTGCATTTTGGGGCTGGAGCGGTGGCTCAGCGGTTACAGTGCTTGCCTGGGATGCGCGAGTACACGGTTCAAACCCCAGCACCCACGTAGACAGCTAAGTGTCAGAGCAATGAAAGCCATGTGAAAAACTCAATAAAAATTGATTCTCTCTGTCTGTCTCTCTTTCTCTCTCTCTTTCTCACTGTCCTTCTGTTTAAAATAAAAAAGGTACATTTTACAGCAAGTCAATTATATCTAAAGAAATGTTTTATTATTACCTGAAAGTGTTTAAAGTACTCTGTTCTCCAATGTAGATTAATCTATTGGGTTTGGGATATTTTCACTTTCCCAGTTAGGGCTTTAAGAGTGAAAGGGGGCATGTTCGTGTGATATGGTCATCAGTATGGACTTGTGAGAATGTGTGTGGTAACACAAATAACTAGCAACATTTGTATTATTCCCAATAGACTTTGGTAGTATGTGTATACATGCTTACACACATACATAATCATGAGATTTAATCTCCAGGATTACAGATTATGTGATGATGAGCTCTTTGTTCATGCTTTTCTTTGCTAGTTCAAGACATCCAGCATCATTAAGAATACCTCTTGGGCTGGAGCAGTGGCTCAGTGGCTATGGTGCTTGCCTGGCATGCACCAGGACGCAGGTTTGAAACCCAGCTTTAGGTACACAGTAAAGTGTCAGAGCAATGAAAGCCACATGGAAAACTAAATAAAATTGATTCTCTCTTTCTCTCTCACTGTCCCTCTCTCTTTATTTTTATTTATTTATTTTTAAAGAGAGAAGAACAGTGAGAGAGAGAGAGAAAGAGACAGAGAGACTCAGTTTTTGTTGAGTTTTCACATGGCTTTTGTTGCTCCGACACTTAGCTGTGTACGTGGTGCTGGGGTTTGAACCTGTGTACTCGCACATGCCAGGCAAGCACTGTAACCACCGAGCCACTGCTCCAGCCCCACCTTTTTCTTTAAAAAAAAAAAAAAAAAGAATATCTGTTGCGGTTTCAAGCTAATCAGCTCAGCAGAGTACTGAATGGTCAGCATCTAAAGTCAATATGAAGAGTAGCTGTTAACTTAAGGGAAAGGAGTTTGTGGTTAAATTTGCTCTATGCAGGCAGAGGTATTCTTCCTTTTCTTCTTCTTCCTTTCCCTTTATCCTTTCTCTTTAATACTCCTCATGCTTGCACTCCTAGTTTTCTTGAACCCTGTTTACATTTGTGGAAGCAAACTTTCAGAGACTGGCAATTGATAAAATCAACCAAATAAACCAATACTTGAAGATTAAAAAGGAGTGGTGCGGGCCTATCTCCCCGCTCACCTCTCCCAGCTGTGGGCCACTGAAGCTTGGAGGGTGGAGCATGGAGCGGGTGAGAGCCCCGCATTGAGAAAAGTAACCCTGGAGGACTCTGAAAACTCAGTGGATTCAAAATCCATTAAAAATTCTAAAGAAAAGACCATACATGGGAATACATCAATGGACTCTGGAATAGCCATGGACATTAGCTACAAAATGGATTATCCCAAAATGGGTGTATGTATAATAATTAATAGTAAGAACTTTGATAAAAGCACTGGAATGTCCCCTTGGTCTGGAACAGACATTGATGCAGCAAACCTCAGAGAAACATTCATGCACTTGAAATACGAAGTCAAGAATAAAAATGACCTTACCCATGAAGAAATTATAAGATCATAGCAAAAGGAGCAGCTTTATTTGTGTAATTCTAAGCCATGGTGAATAAGGAATAATTTTTGGAACAAATGGACCTATTGACCTGAAAAAAATAACAACTTTCTTCAGAGGAGATTATTGTAGAAGTCTCACTGGAAAACCCAAACTTTTCATTATTCAGGCCTGCAGGGGTACAGAACTAGACTGTGGCCTTGAGACAGACAGTGGTATTGATGATGACGTGGCGTGCCAGAAAGTCCCAGAAGAGGCTGATTTCTTATATGCATATTCCACAGCACCCGGGGACTATTCCTGGCGAAATTCCAAGGATGGATCCTGGTTCATCCAGTCACTCTGTGCTGTGCTGAGACAGTGTGCTTCTAAGCTTAAGCTTATGCACACTCTTACTCAGACCGGAATGTAGCAACAGAATATGAGTCCTTTTCCCTCGACTATACTTTTCATGCAAAGAAGCAGATTCCATGTATTGTTTCCATGCTCACAAAAGAACTGTATTTTTATCACTGAAGAAATGGTTGATTTTCTTTTTAGTTGAAATGCCAATGTAAAACTTTTATTTCCTCTCTCACTTAAATTTCATCTGAAGATGGTACTTTGAAACATACCATGTCTCCAGTAGAACCACAATGAAGCTAACTCAAACTCAAAATCAGGTAGTTGGACTTGAATTTAATCAGGAATAAATATAAATATGAATAATGGTACAATCATTAGGAGAGGAAATTACTGTAAATTTACATCTTTCATAGTTAGCAAGATTTAGTGACGCCAAGCTATCAGTTTTCAATACTTTATGAAGTTAAACATTTTAGTAATAATGAATTTTAATATTTGCCTCACACACTTAAGGACCACGTGCCCTACTTTTTGTCAAACTATAGAAACGATGATGCAGAATAATGGATCTTAGAACTCCTGGACCCATGGGCATGGTCAAAGGCTCGAGCCTTTACTTTAGAATGATATATGGAAATCAGTCAACTGCATTTTTAGATCATTTGCCTTAGCTCAGGGTTTTGCGCTGTTTGTCCTGAGCATGTCTTTGTTGAAAAAAAAATCCTGTTTACTATTGAGAAAGGAACTATATGTTTGATTTGAGAGGAAGTATGAGTACTCTAAGATTATTCTTTTAAGGCTGACATGCAACATTATTGGAGGGACAGAATCATAACTATAAGGTGCTGAGGTCTACCAGCATATGTTTATTTCTCCTCATTTGTTTTTATGCAAATCAGCTGACATTTACCAGCAAAATAGCTAAGGAACTAATACGAAAAAAAGCTTAAATTTTTAATTATTAGGATGATATGAAGAAATGGTACAGGAAGATATTAAAATACCATCTGTACAATAAATAGTGAAATGTAAGGAAAAAACAATGAATGATAGCTGGACGCTCTAATTCAAGGGAAGATGATTGGAGCCTGAGATGTGGCACAGCTCATTCTGTATAGGCAGAGCCATAACTCAGCTTCAGAAAGGGACCACCAGCGGGTTTCTTCACATGCATACAGGTGTGTGTAGCGGATGCTCTCTAGGCAAGAATAGTGAAGTAAGAAAATGAGCCAAATCAAAAACTGAAATGGAGGTTTTTCAAAGGTAGCGGGAGTCATAATAAAAATCATGTATTCCTTGTAGCAAAATGTATGAATGTGTTATGTTCTGTTGAAGTTTACAATCAAAGTAAAATAGGGACATTTTCTGTGGTTACCTGACATAAAAGGACCATGCACAGAGGACTTCAGAAGCGTCCGTTCACAGCCCCTGCTGTGCACACAGGGAAACTGAAGGCCAGAGCCTCAGCCAGGGTGACCAGAATCCCAGCCTCCTTGCTCTGGAGAGATTGAGCAGGTCAATTGCACCGGCAGGTCTCACTGGCTCTCAGTCCAGCCTTACACACGAGCTTTCTTTTTGCTCAAAGAAAGGAACTCACATTTAAATTCATAGCTAATTGACTACATCTATTAACTTTTTCTAAGAAAATGTAGCATGTAATGGTATCTGCAAGTATGTTCCTGTGTGACAATTTTGTAAAAGTTTGTTTTACATTTTTATTTCAAAACATAAATTCAAACTTAAAATTTAAAAAAAGATTAAAAGGGAGGTATAATTTCAGTTTCAGAACTTTTATTAACTATGTGGTAGAGAAAAATTTTATCACTCTGTCTATAATCTAAACCTAAAACACTGGAAATATATCATTTTTATAGTCACTGGGAATGGAAAGGTGGTGTGTAGATATACAACCTTCCCTACTGAGGGAAAGACTGAGTCCGTAGCACTTGCAGGAAACTACCAGGAAAGGAAACAAGATGGGAACCAACAATTTCTAAGAGTACGCAATATGCAAGACCTTATTACCTGCAACAGAATCGCGAGTTCATGCACAAGGATTCTCCTTGATGTCCTTCTTCCAAGGCCATAGATGATCAGGTTTCTTGATCCCATTGCTAACGTCTCATGCCTAGTTTTAAAAGTTGGATCTTGGCAAACTAAAGCCATGCCAGATTCAACAAGTAACTCGCCTTCTCTGTTTCCAGATCTCAGGGTTTGCAGGTCTCCCTTCAAAGCCACAGCCCGGTGAGAACTGGCTTCTGTCATGCCTTGGGAGGCTGGCGGGAGGCAAGCAGTGGCTTTGGCTGGCTGCAAGGGCGCGATAATGAGAACCGTGGGTCTTCCCTGCAGACGGTCTTGTCATTTCAGACAGCTCCCTCCCTTTCCTGTCTGTGCTTTCTCCTTGCGTTTTGTTTGTATTTTTGTCGCTTGTGAAATCTTAGGCAACACTTGTCTTCTGTTAAACACTCTTTCTGTGTGTCCTGGCATTTCCTTCTCTACTTTCATACATCAAAAATGCCATATGTGCTTTTGTTTAACTTGGAGGTTATTATTAAGGAAGGAGACTCTGGAGTCCTTGTGTTTGTGACACCAGATTGTTGCTTTCTCCTAAAGACTTATAGGCTGATGGACTGTTTGACTCTGTAAGCTGGTGCACATCCTTTTCCAGTAGGGCAAGAAAGATGCACCATCCACACCTCCAAAAACCCTGCCCAGCGATTTTATCTGCATCGATCACATTTCCAGAAGCCTTGGCGTTCAGCTTGCTTTTCAAAAAGAAATGATTTGTAACAATATTTTACTTTTAAAATGAACTTCATGAAAATGACAGCCTTCTTTATTTTTTTTTTTACCTTAGAGGAACCTTTTAAATATTATTTTGTCTTTGCATTAAATTATAATACCTATATACATTAGATTGACCAGTAACTTATATAGATTATCACCTAATAACATTCACTGTGGTATTCTTTCTTTTTTTCTTTTTAAAGAGAGAGAGGCAGTGAAAGAAAAAGAAAGAGAATCAATTTTATTTCGTTTTTCACATGGCTTTCATTGCTCCCACACTTTGTTTTGCACATGGTGTGGTGCTGGAGTTCGAACCCGTGTCCTTGCGCATGCCAGGGAAGATCCATAGCAGCTGAGCCACTGCTCCAACCCCTTGCTGTGCTATTCTGAAGAATGTATTTTGCTCCATGGATTTACTTTTGACCAATTTATCAGCCTGCTCCATTCATGTGATTCCACCATCCTACCAGGGGCTTCAGCTCCAGTGAAGTTCACAAACAGGAAAAGGAAGCCTCATTTTTGTCTTTCCTAGTTTTTGTTATTTTCAATAAGTTTTTTTTTTTATTTTGAAATTTCTTTTAATTAAAAATAAGGCTAATTATTACATCACAGCTTTTTACTGATAAAAGATTCTATGATATGTGGTATATGATATGTTCTATTTAAAAGAAAATAAATGGATTTTAGTAAATCTTCTGGGACCCCGGCCAAAAAAAGACACTTACATTTAATGTATCTTTAAAAAATAACTCTTTATTTATTACTTTTTATAAATTTTATAAATCCTTTAGGCAAATAATATTTTTGGTGAAAAAACTCACATGTAAAATGGGATTTAATCTTAGACTGAATAATGTTAATTTAAATAAAAGTTGTAAGTTGATTTTAATGAATTCTCTTTGCAAGATTTAAAACATCATTTAGAACAGCAGAATTACTAAAATAAAAAAGAAAACAATTTGAATTTAAATGTAGCCAATGACAAATTTTATGCAAGGCATTTAGAATAATATTTTCACACAAAGTAATGCTTCAGGCACCAAAAAAAGATCGATCAATTACAAAATCATCAGTATATTCACAGTGATAATGTGCTCACTACGCTCAACGCCCTAAGCTCTATCCACAGCAGCAACATTTTAAACATGTATGTATATGTATATATATATACACACACATATATACACATCTCTCTCTACATGTAGATGTACATATATATCGGTAGAGCTTTTCATACGCCTATGTTTGCATTAAAATCGTGTTTGCTCAAACAACTGAAAATAAAAACAAAGCATAGCTCTTTAATGTGAAACCTGTGCTTCCTTTATACTCTAAGCCTAAATTGGAATCAAATATGTATTTCAATTTCATGTGAAATGAGATGATCGTGTCCTTGTTCCTGAGGCTGAACACAAGGAAAGCTTGCACACCTATATATGATAAGGAATGCTGCAAAATCTTCATTTCTTTCCTGTCAATGTCAGGATATTCTTTTCCAATGAAATCCAGACTTTGTATCAAGAACTACCCGCAAATGTCAAGTAAGTCAAATGGTCAGTGTGCACACAAAGTTCTTCCTCTGCTAAGGTCAAGATCTCAGGCTGAACACAGGATCCACCTAATGGATCCCTCAGCCAGTCATCCAGCTGTGCTGAAAGGGGGAATATGTTTTAATGTTAATGTGTATTTTTTTAGTTGGCTCTCAATAAGGCTTACAATATTTTGATATTCTTCCTCCATCTAAAACTCATGAAACTGTGGAAACACTCCAACAATTGCTTTTGCAACATATTTTTTTCCAAAGATTTTCTAAAGACTTTTCTAAAGAGCTTTCATATTAAGACCAAAACTACTGTCTCTTGAAGGGAAAACTGTTCTATAGACATGCTGGACATTTTTGTCAATTGGTTCCTGTAATATAAAAAAAAAATCAGATAGATAAAGTAGTTTCTCTCGCCACGCCCCATCTTCAAAGTGATTAGCAAACCTGGCCAACTGTCCTATGGGAAACGATTCCTCCATTTACTTTCAAGTTCAAATAACCTCCTGAGAGCTCTTCTTTGGCTATGACATCAAATTTCTACATGTCGCATCAGATTTATGTTTGGGGCTTTTACACATTCCTTTAAATACTCAAGTGAACAGATCTTTATTTAAAAAAAGGATTTGGTAGCATCCTCAAGGAATTCTTCATTTCATACCCAAGAATTTGGATATGACTTCTGGAGGATTTTTTTTCTTTTGGAAGAGAAACAAAGTCCTCAGAGAGTCAGTCATGGATGGGGTACCTTCTGAACATGTGCTGAAGCGCTACTTCCAGACTTGAGGACTACCCAGGAAATATATTTTGGTCGTTATTTATTTCTCCTGGCTCTTCACAACAGGAATTAGTTTATAGATTCCAAGAGGGAGAGAAGATAGAGAAGTAGGAGAAAAGTCATGGAAATGAACAGCCACCGCAGCCAAGTTGAAGGGAAGAATGGCCCCAAGCGCAGAACTGCTAGAGGTATCAAATATGAGCACAGAAAATGCCTGATGGTGTTTATTTTAGGAACTCAGGGCTTGTTATGATAGACTCATGTTAATGGGATCATAGCAAAGGAAGTGAAGGAGATGGGTTGAATAGGAAGTTGACGAAGGAAGGAAAACAAAACATGAATTTTATATGCCAGCTTGACCTTGCCTGGGATATGAGAGTGCAGGCACTTGGTAAGGCTGCTGGGGGATTTGGGTGATGACGTTTCTGCATGAGACCACCATTTGGAACGAGTGAAGGGGACAGCCTTCCCTAATGTGAGTGGGCCTTGTCCAGTCAGTGGAGTACTTAACCACAACAGGAGGCTGAGTGTAGAAAACCACTCCTGCATGGCTGCTGAGCGGGGACTGGTTGTGTTCAACCCTCATGCTCCAGGTAAGATGCTGGCTCTTCCTGGGTTTGAAGGTGCCCTCTGTGGGTCCCGCAACTCCTCAGCCTGCCTCCCCCACCTCTCTTTCTATATATAAAGGAATATAGTCTTGCTTCTTTAGAGAGCCCTTACTAATACAGGTAAACTGTAGTTTGTTTGATGAAGCTGGACCATAGTGCAGAATTTTACTAAGGAGGTGTTTAAATTTCAGTTGAGAATATGCCAACATTAAAATGCATGACTTTTCTTCATAGGTATAAGAATTATATCACTGTATTTGGGTTTTTTAGGAACAATATAGGACCCAGAAGAAAGGCAAGGAATCAGGGGACAGGAGGAGGGAGGTAGAGGGATGTGGGGTGGATGTTGAACAAATTGTATTGCTGAATTGTGTGCATCTACGAATATGTGACAATTAATCCCAACATTAAGTAAAACTATAATGCATTAATAAAATGTATTAAAATGTACAGTTTTCTTGGCGCTTTGTTAGGTTTCTTCCTATCAACTCCAATATTTGTGTACATCCTTCTCTCTTTCTTTGTACATGTTGCTCCTGTCCACCAGGCCACTGAAGAGAAGGCTACACCACGTGCACCCCAGCATCGACTCCTAGCCTGTTCTCCCTGAATATAGACCAGCCACCTGCAGAGCCAAGGGAGCCCGCAGTGCAGTTAGAGCTTACGTGTGTAGGGCTGTGACCTGGAAACACAAAGCCTAAGTTCTGAGTACGGAAGACCGCGTCTCAGCTAGAAAATCAAGTGAGCACATTCTCCCTCACCTTGCTGTCTGTGCTTCCACAGAATGAGGACTCCAACCCAGATGGGGAGGGCAGCTGGCATGAAGCAGTTCACCCTCACAGTCTCATCCACAAGCACTCGGACACAGTGAGAAGGATGTTCAACAGCACCACGTCGCAGTCCAGCTGACAGAGCGAGCCTTCACCAACGGAGGCACCATCTGATCAATTCTCACGTGATTCGCTTGACATGTAAAGAGAGTAGAGTGCGCAGAGCCACGTAGATGCCATGGCTTCTCTACGCACGTAAGTCATCATTAACTTATGTAGTGAAATACTTTAGTTATTAGTCAAATGTATTAGTCATGGGTAACTGCAGATGTGATCTATGTGATGCAGAAGAGTGTGATATTTTTACAGCTTAATTTTGGCATGAAGACTTTGAAAAATCTTACCCACTTCGTTTTTCCATTGCTTACCATTTGGATCTCTAGCTGTCTCAGTTTCCTAAATATGTGTCCTTTAGAACTCTATCTTGAAGACCGAAAAGGTATAGGTTTGTACCTCTATTTTCACTGTCCACAGGACATCCGTATCATTGATGATCTGATTAAGTGTATGAGATTTAATTTTACTGTATCTGAAATTTTCTTTAGATTTCCTTGGTGAATATGCTTTAAGACCCTTAGACTCCATTGCAATTGATATATTTCATATTGAGTTTTGGTGAATAATCCATCTTCTTACACATTTTTAGAGTGAACTTGTAAAAACTTTTCAAGACTAATGTTTTAGTCAGATCAAAGGACCTGACAAGAACAACTGAGAGGAAGACATGTTTATTTTGGTTCATGAATTCAGAGGTTAAGTTTATGCTCAGCTGACACTATTGCTCTGGGCCCTCTGTGAGGCAGAATATCATGGTGGAACGATGTGGCCCAAGAGAGCAGCTCAGGACATGGCCACCAGGAAGCAGAGAGAGAGAGAGAGAGAGAGTGCCACTGACCTGGGACAAAATAATAACGCCAAAGACACACCCACACTGGTCACACCAGAGCTGCCTGCAGTTACCACCCAGTTAATCCACTGATTAGGTTGCAGCTTTTAGGATCTGATCTTTTCACCTGGGAACACCCTTGGATTGTCTGACACACAGTCTTTGGAGGGTATCTCTCATTCCAAACCATAGCAGCTAATATTACGAGATAAACTCTCAATGCAATTAACATCAAATGAACTCAACACTGTGATTTATTCAATGGTTTTCATCAGAAAAACAGTATTTATTGGGTCCTAGCTTTGAAACAAACACTATTCTATTCACCAATGTGAAATGATTAATGAAGACATTTTGGTTTGCATTATACAAGCATGCAATTTAGGTAAGGAGTGCAGTCAGAAAAAAAATGAGTAATCAAATAAAGAAATGATCAAGGCATGCTTCAGGCAGGCATGGAAATGCCACACAGAATCCCATTAGCATGTACAATCTGTGTTCACAAAAAGCAACAGCCATTGGGACTCATGCTAAGTAATAAGTAGAAACAAAAATCAAATCATTACAAACCGTGAAATGATGTGAAAGGAAACAAATAGGTTACTGAGTCAGAATGATAGAAAATTAACCTTGGTTTGTATGACAAAAGAAGATTTTCTTGAGCAGTGATAGCTAACCTGAGAGCTAAGAATATGGAACAGCCAGGCAGCAAGGTATGGAAGATATCTTTTATAAATCGTAGGAACAAAACAAAGCAAGCCCTAAAACAATGTGTGTTGTGAGCGTAATCACCAAGGGCCAGAGTGGAGGGGCGTCTGCAGGCACAGGGAGCTAAAACCTGGGGACTTCTAGCACTCACAGGTGTGTTTACCTGAGTCCAGGAAGTCTGAGCAAAAGACAAAAGCTATAAGGGAGTTTTTAAGGGAAGATCTAAAATAAGCACTTTGCCTAGTTGAAAGGAAAGCTTTGGATTATTTGACTGTATTAAATCAATCAAATGTTTAATACTTCTCTCTGTGGTGACCATATCAGGAATCTCAGGAATAAAACTGCTCATTGGCTGCATCTTTCCAATACGCATGTTTTATAGCAGGGAATTCATTTCTTCATGGGTGTTTGCTTTCATCTTGCCATTTTATTTCATCTTCCTAAATTCTCTATAAAGGCTTATCAAATAAAAGCCTTTGGAAATATATAAAAAATCCATTTCCATTTTTATCCTATTACTGGAGTCTTTTCTTTGAAAAAAAAAAAATCCCCAAGGTCATTCTCATTTTGTATGCAGTTTGAAGATCCAGTTTAGTGCCTACGGATACATTTATTTACTTTAACTTTGATCATAGCTAAAAAATTATAGTGTGTTTTAAACCCTGTTTTCTGCTGATGATAAAATATTATTTTATTTTTACCAAGCAATAATCTAATTGATATGCTATGTATATATACTTTTCCAATAAAAAACTAATCAGCAATCCTTTGATCACATAAAATATGTATCAGAGAGATATATATTGCTGTTTTAGAATACAAATGTACAACTGCATCATAAAGAATTTTTGAAGGGCTGGGGATGTAACTTAGTGGCATGGTACCTGACTAGCGTGCATGAAACCCCAGGTTTGAACCCAAGCAGAAAAAAAGAATTTTACACCACAGAACAGTTATTTATTAAAAAATTATACTTTTGCATTGTATAACAATCTCATTTTCTGTGTTTATTTTGAATTGTCATGCTTTGAAGGTAACTCAAGGAGCTGGAGCAGTGGCTCAGTGGCCGTAGTGCTTGCGTGGCATGTGCAAGGACGCAGATTGGAACCCCAGCACCATTTACACAACCAGAGTCTGAGCAACAAAGATAACATGAAAAACTAAATAAAATTGATTCTCTTCTTCTCTCTCTCTCACTGTCCCTCTCTCCTAAAAAAAAGGTAACACAAAATATGAAGTCAACCGTGTTTGGTGCTATGGTTTGAATGATTTTTCCCCTCTGAAACTCATGTTGAAATTCAGTTCCAATAGTGAGATAGTAAGAAGTGAGACCAGATGGGACATTTGAAAGACAAAGAATGAATTAATCAATGAATGAACTAGTGGATTAGTGGGTTTGTGGGTTAACTCTAGGGAGAGTTTGCTAAAGGTGCCAGTTTGGCTAGGTCTCCCATACTCCTCTCCCACCAGGTGATGACATGCACTGCTTTAAGACTTCTAGCAAAGGCCATCACCAGATGATACAGCCACCCAACCCTGAACAGACTTTGAGCCAAAATAAATCTCTGTGTTTTATTACCTAGTCCATGACACCGTGCTATTAGCCACAGAAAATGGACTAAGAATTTCAGACTCAGGTCATCCAAACTTTCTTAATCTAATATCATTACATTCCTCAGAGAAAAAAAGCATAGCATTATTTCTTATTTTTATTAGTGAAAAAATTAGACAATTCAGAAAGTAGCATGGGTATATTTAATAGCTCTTTCATCAGAAATTCACTACAGTAATTTTAGTAACTGAAATATATTATCACATTTTTAAAGTACGTAATTTATTTGTTAACAAAGATATGCTGCCATGTATCAAACCCTACTGGGACCAGTCTTGACTCTCACAAAACCAACATGGTACATGGTAGGTCAGAACAATGACATCTAACTCCATCTGTGGCTCTGGAGAAAATGGAATAACAGCACTAGCCATATATACACATCAGAACTACCTACAGATGTCTAAACACAACTGCATAAGACTTGACTCTACACCACACTCAAAAAGATGAATCAGGGGAGGGGCACCCTCTTCCAAACTCGGGAGTGACATGCCCAAACAAGCCACTAAGGAGGACATTTGGGCGTCAGGGTCTAAAATGGAAGGGGACCAAACTCAGTGGCATACTCCTATAATCCTAGCGGCTCAGGAGGCTGAAACAGGACGATTGCAATTTCAAAGCCAGCTTCAGCAATTTAGCAAGGCCCTAAGTAACTTAGTGAGACCCTGTCTCCAATAAAAATAAAAAAATAAAAAACGAATGGGCTGGGGACATGGTTCAGTGGTTAAGTACCCTGGGTTCAATCCCTGCTACCTCCCTCCAAAAAATTAATTAAAATAAAATAAAATGGAAGAGGGTTTGGGAAGAGAGTTCCCACTGGGAAAGGTACTGCAGTAACTTGAGTGAGAATCATAGTGTCTGAATTAAGGTTGTGGGGTAGAAAGGAAGAATAAAAAACTAGCACAGATAATTGCATGTATAGAGTAGTGAAGGAAAAGAGGAACTTCACTGCGCAGGGGGAATACTGTGTAAGAGTGGAATCAAACGTGCTGAAAGAGCTACAGGCTCTCAGTGCCATGACATCAGCCATGCATACCTGTGGGGTGTGTGAATGCAGCTGGCCTGAACTGAGATGAACTTTATGTGTGAAATCAAACTACCACATTAAGTTTTATATTGATTATATGTTTAAGTGACAATATTTTGATACGGAGTGGAAAGGTAAAAAACTGTTAAAAGTTTTAAAACTATTTCACCTGCTCATTTTACTCTTTTAAATGTGACTGCTAGGAAATTTATAATTATACATATGACGAACCCTTTGGCTCCCATATTTCATATCTATTGAACAGCAGTGTTTATATGATTACATGGACTTTATAATTTTGAATTTCAATTAACCTTTCTATAAGTGTTTCACCTTAGCAGAATATAAATTACTCTATTTCCTGAGTACACAGACCTATGTGAAGAATCAATTGAAACACTGTATGAAAGCACTAAGTAATGAAATCCTTTTATATGTTAATTCAAAATGAATGAAGTACGAAATTTAACCCAGGTAATTTTGAAAATAATTTATGTCTAACTAACTTCATTGAAGATTTTTGACCCCTGTAAATAAGCCTACACTGTGACCCAAGGAATAGATTTTTGGAAAGGTAAATTTTTGTTACAGATTTTCACTAACGCACCTCAGCAGTATCTCCTAATTGCATACGACTGCTCTCAACAACCTTGTAAAGCTGTATGTTCCTGTGGCACGCAGAAATTTGCTCTCTTTGGCTTAAAACTACTCCTCCAAGTTCCTTTAGGCTCAATCTTCAGTATTCTAGAGGTAATTGAATAAATAACTAGTTGTCCTACCTATGATATAGTAATTTATTATTTTTGATTATATTCTTTACAACTTTCTACTTTTGATTTATGTTTGTTTTAATTTAATAATTAATATGTAGATAAATATATTCCTTGAAAAATAATTCTTTTGAAGACTGTGAAGGAGCAACTTAGGGAATTGGGATGAGCCAGTGGTAATTTTAGAATCCATCTTCAGTTGAAAGCAACTGTCATAATTGGTAGTGTTAGTAATTACATGCAACCCTCATTTGAAAGAATCACCGAAGTGACTTTTTACAAAAATAAATGGACACTTTCTTATGGCTTTGTTTCCAGAATTACATGAAGTGGGAATCGATTTCACTTTAGATTGCACTGAAACATCAAAGACTTCAAACTTTGCATACAGTATCTATGACATAAGAAAAGCATTACACACTTAATTTGATGTAAAGTCTTAAAATTTTTTTGGAAAATGTAACTGCATGTACTGATTCTTATTTATGTATATATAGGGTTAATTTGGGTAAGAAGAGGATGAGGCCATTTAACAATGTTTTCGTGATATGCGAAAAGAGATGTTCTCAGTGCTTCAATAGAAATAGGATTAAACTATGTGCTTGTCTGTAGGGGAATTTTTAAGGCAGAAGCCAATTTATTATTCACATCTAAAGCAGGAATACAAACAACTGGGAGAAACTGTTCTTGCTGAATTCATGATTTTTGTAACGAAGCTGTCTACTGTGTTTCATCAGAATGTGGTATACCTTATTGTTCATCTTTCTGCCCTGCGACCTAGAGGGTACCAGCAGTCCTTCCCCCCTGACCATTCCCTTCCTTCACAATCTCTTCCAGACACAAGCAAGGACAGAAAAGCCTTTTGCATTTCTGCACTTTGCACAGGAAAATTTGATGAGTGTTAAGAGACAGTGGGGCTGTGCTGCTTTTATGAGGACATAGCGGTGATGTGTGGAAGAGGAGCAGAGGTCAGCAGACGTCAGCATAGCCATAGGTCACACGGCTCTTTCTGTGTTTTCTCTCATCTCCCCATTGGAAATCTCCCTGGTGCATACCGTTGTTTTCAATTGACACCAAAATATTTCCCTTGATGTCTGGAGAAAGTCTTGGGATGAAGAACACAGGGGATAAGTTTATGGTATTTGGGTTCTAGAAGGTTAAGGAACATTGGAACACTGAATTAGGGAAATGCAATATTTAACACTAATAGGAATAGAGGCACACTTTTATTATAGGAGGCCATGGATTTTACCAGAGAAACTTTCTATGGTGTGTGAAAACCACTTTAACAATAATTTCAGAAGGTCCTATTTCTTTCACTGAGCTATTCACTAATCACGCATATAGCTTCTGGGTGTGCCTCTTTGTGCCAGGCTAGGGAGAATTCAGTAGCAAACACAACAGTTCTCACACTTGTGAACTGAAGACATTTTGGAAATACATCACAAAAAGAACACTCTTACAATTGTGGTAGGTGAAGAGAAGGAAAAGCTCAAATGTCCAGGACACCATATGTCATGAAAGACGATAAGGTAGTTTGACATTACCATGTCATTGTATGTGTTAATGGGAAAGCAGATGGAACCAATAGGGTACAGCTCATGACTGCAATTTATAAATCACCTCAAATTCTAAACAATCTTTCTGAGGAGAGAAAGATTTAGAAATAACATTTGTAGACATCTTTGCTTAGAGATCTTGCGAAGTTGTTTTCTATGTTTTCATTAACAATTCAGAGAAAAAGAAAGAGTTCTTCTTCCTACTACCTAAAATGAGGAAAGAAGAGTTACCATTTGCTTTCACAGTAAAGTTTGATCTAATTTGCACTGAAGGAATTATAATTGAGAAATTTTTATTAATGATTACTCCAAAAATAAAAGTCATCATTGAGAGAAAAACATTAGAAAGTGGTTCCACTCAGGTGCCAGCAGGAGTATGGTTATTCCCAAAGAAAATTAAGAGATAAAATCAGCATCCAGGCGTCAGACAAAGATTTGGGTGCAAATGCTCAGTGTAGCATTATGTCCCTACCTAGAAATAACCAAGTACCTACGAACAACTGTGCTGTAGTCTCCATGCAATAACTTGCAACAATGAAAAGGAATAATTTTTGAAGCATACAACCAAAATAAATATTAATATCACTATTTCAAGTAAAAGAAGAGACACAAAAATATATATTATATGATTTCATTTACAGACATTTTTAGACTCCACAGACTCTTCTGTGGTATAGATACCATCTGTGTGGCCACTTGTAATTGAGTTGGAGAAATGGTGTCACAAACTGCTTGTGTTCCCAGGTGCATGCTCTGAAATTCTACCTCTGTTCTCATGATGTTAGGAGGTGAGGACTTTGAGAATTCTGTGGGTCCTAAGCGGGAAGCTCTCACAAATGGGGTTGTCCCTGTAAAATAGAAACCCTGGGGACCTTACTGTCTTGTCACCACCTTAGGGTCCTCACTAGAACCCAAACATGTGGCAGCCTTACCCTGGACTTCCAGTATCCAGAGCCAAGAGAAAAATATTTCTGTTGTGATGAACCACCCAGTCTGCTACTCCGTGATCAACAGCTGGATCTTACCAAGATGAGTTAACTAGGATGGGTGAGAGAACTGTTGTAGGTGACGAATGGCTTGTATCTTGATCTTGGTGGTGCTTTTATGCATGTATACATTTGTTCAAACTCGTTCAAGTATAAATGTAAATGTGTTGTTATTTGTTCATATGTTTCCTTTGATAATGATAATTCTAAAGGGACAAGAAAGAAGAGCTACAGGAAGAATAGACTTGCATTTCTAATCAGGATATAAGGAATACTACATCAGATCTTGCATAACACAATGAAGGAAGTTGGCAGTTATGAAAAAAACTCCCAATTAATTGTGCATCAAACAGAAACACGTGATGAGCCCTGAAACATAGCTAGCTGAGGAGAGTTTCCAGGCCACAATGCTGGGCTCTTAGTGGAGGACACCAAGCTGTGAGGCAGAAGAGGCCCAGGTGCCCAGCTCCACAAATGGATCAGGAGTAGGGAGCAGTGCAGGGAGAGCCATGGAGCTCCGCAGAGGCCCGGGAGTGACCAGCCAGTCTCATCAGTACTTGCACGAGAAGCCCTCTGAGGACTGTCATCAAAAACCAAGTCAAGGGCTGGAGCGGTGGCTCAGCAGTTACAGCGCTTGCCTGGCATGCGCTAGGATGCAAGTTCGAACCCCAACACCAAGTACATAGCAAAGTCTCAGAGCAACAAAAGCCACATGAAAAACTAAATAAAGTTGGTTCTCTCTTCCCCTCTCTTTCACTGACCCTCTCTCTTAAAACAAAACAAAACAAAACAAAACAAAACAAACAAAAAAAAAACAAGTCAAGGGCTTGAGTAGTGGCCATGGCCTGGCATGCACGAGGACGCAAGTTCAAACCCAGCACCATGTACGCAAATGAGTCTCAGAGCACTGAAGGCCACAGGAAAAACTAAATAGAATCAATTCTTTCTCTCTTTCCTCACTGTCACTCTCCCTTTAAGAAAATAAATAATTAAAATAAAAAAACCAAGTCACGGGCTGGAGCAGTTAAGATGCTTGCCTGGCATGGGTGAGGATGTGGCTCGAACCCAGCACTATGGACACAGCAAAGTGTTGGAGCAACAAAAGTCACACAGAAAACTAAATAAAATTGATTCTCTCTCTCTCTCTTTCTCCGTCTCTTTAAAAAAAAAATCAACCAAGTCAAATCTCATGACTCCCAAGTCCCTGGGCTATGTATTAAGACTGGCTGTACCAAAGTCACAGAAAAAACTACAGTGCATGCTACACATTTCCCAGATACTGACCTGGAAAGCTTAAAAACAAGACCCCAAAGGATCAACCATTTCCAAATATCTGAAGTGTATCCCAGGACGACGTCTGACAATATTTACAAAAGTACAAAAATGTATGCAACATCTGACGAGGTGAAATTCACAGTGTCGTTAGCCGATACGGATGGTCAGTGACACAGGCAGCAGGAGGTGCGACGCTATGGGGACAAGCCAGGCCCAGGCACCGTCTCAGTCTGCTTCCTGTAGGGCGTGTAATGAACAGAAGGTGAATGGCTGTCAATCCGGGAGAGCAGGAAGTCCAACTTCAAGGTGTCGGCACCTGGCCAGGGCCTTCTTGCTTCACAGGCCCATGGTGCAAGGTGAGCAGGTGAGAGAGCAAGGGGGACCAAACTTGCCCTCTCACGATGGTCTCAGTCGCCTCTTAAATGTCCCACACCTTGATCTTGTCACAGTGGCCGTTAAACTTCAGTGTGACTTTGGAATGGACCAACAATCAAACGATAGCAGAAATCACACAGCTATCACAATTAGTAGATAAGTATATCAAAGCGATTATAATGGTGTAACGGTGTTTCATCCACTGCATAAGACAGTGGAAAGACTGAAGAGGTCAAACAGACATTTCTGAAAGAGAGAACTACAGTGCCTGAGACAAAAACAAAACAAAACAATACAAAAAAAACGGAAGACGCTATTTCAGAATTGAACATTCTGGATGTTATTAGTCATTTCAAAATAAATGTGGCCCAAACAGCGTTCCTAACTTCACGACTACTCCTTTCTTCACCTTCCCCACTAAGCTGGTGAGGATTCCGTTCTTTTGGGTGCTCGGGCATAAGGTTTGGAGTCCTTCTCTGCTTTCTTTCACTCTCTGCCCCTTGCCAACCCAGCAGCACATCCCTTACATGTATTTTTAGAGCATATCTCAAATCCCATCACGTCTCTCAGCGACTAGAGCCCCTGTGCCTCACCAGCTTTTCTGCCCCATTCTGTTCCCTACAGAATACTTTTCCATGCAGCAGCCAGGGATCCTGCAAAGCCTGGATGGATCCTGTCCCCTTTCTGCTGAAGATCCGAGTGCCAGCATCCTTGTTAGGACCGGCAGCTCTCCCCATGCTTGTGCCCGTGACTGGTTCCCAGATACCACCACTTGCCTGGCTATTTCAATCCTTCAGTGGCTCCGTAATTACAGCCCTGCGGGAGGTGTCCCCGAGCAGAAGGACCTGGCGCACACACCCCAGTGCAAGGCGAAGGCAGTGCCCTGCCTCGCTCACTCACTCCAACAAGAACAAGCTAGTCCTGCAGGAGCTACTCGGACCTTAGATTCCTAACTTCTCACTCCTGTTCTATTTATTTATTTATTTAAAGAGAGAGAGAGAGAGAGAGAGAGAGAATCAGTTATATTTAGTTTTTCATCTGGCCTTCATTGTTCTGACACGTCAGTGTGTATGTGGTATTGGAATTTGAACCCACATCCTTCTGCTTGCCAGGCAAGCACCGAAACCGCTGAGCCATGGCTCCAGCCCTTCCCACTCCTGTTCTGAGAGTCATTTCTGGAAACTTTGGCTTTGACACTGCATTTAGACTCCCATATTGTTTGCTATGTTATATTCACATCTAAGTACGTGATATTCAGTGGTGTCTCTCTCACGCACACACAGTCTGGAATGATAAGATCAAGTGTCTATCCGCTCCTCCCTTGGTTTTGGGTGTCTGCTTCCCACACTGCTCGGTGAGCTTTGTCATGATGTTCAGGGTGCGCACTGCAGTACTTGGAGCCTGAGTGTAGTTCAGGGGAGGGCTCTAAGCTGTGGAACAAAGCCTGTGATGAGCTCCACGTTCCTACTTCTTTCCACGCATCCTCTTCCATGCCCTTCCACAGATCCTGGCTGGCCAAACAGGGTGTGGCTCTCCCAACACCTTGCAGAACACAGTGCGGGCACAGCCGCCATCTGGTCCTCCTTCTATCCGGGGTGCATTTCCCCTCTGGTCTGTGAAATCTGAACACGCACACTTTCCACAGGTATTTTAGCTGCGAGTGGCAGGTGGCCTGAGATTTACTTATAAGTAATCAGATACAAATGAAAGCCCAGGCTTCAGGTTTCTTACCTAATGGAAGAACAGGAGGGCATAAGTGGTCTCTATTTTTATAAAGCAACCAGTGCAAAAACGGAATCACAAAGAGCAGTCTGAACTAGAGTCACTCCTGGCAACCGTGCACTTCTGGATTTATCAAGAGGGCACAGGGAAGAACTTAACTTAATTAGACATTTATTTATTTTTAAGTGAATTTGATTGTTTTCATTTTCTAGCATTAGTCAGGTATAACTGACAAGACTGAGTGTATTTAAGGCATGTGACCAGCTGATCCGATGTGCACATACTATGAAACGATCATCATAATCTAATTATGAACACGTTCAGCCCCTCACATATTTGCCAATTGTATTTTTGTGATGAGAACATTCAAAATTCTCTACTAGGGGGCCGGAGCGTTTGTTCAGCAGTTACAGTGCTTGCTTGGCATGTGCGAGGACACAGGTTCAAACCCCAGCACCATGTACACAACCTAGTCTCAGAGCAACAAAAGCCACATGAAATATAAAATAGATTCCCTCTCTCTCATTCTCTCTCAAACAAACAAAGAAACAAAAAAAAAAAAACACCTCTATTAGCAAGTTCAAGTACACAAATGATTTCTACAGCAAGTAGCCGGCATGCAATACATTGGAATGATTTATTTGTAAAATAACTGTAATTTTATCTTTGGGCAAGAACCTGGCTGTTATATCTTTGGTCCTACGTCTCTCTGGATCTTGGCTCTTTTCCCTGGTGCATTTCTATCTTATCCATTTGGAGAATGTCCCTGTGACCTTCAATTCTGCTCAGATGCCATTTCTCCTATGAATTGGCCCCGTCCTCCTCCTCTGCACCATTCCTCATACTGCCGTTTGCTTATGATTTTCCCATTCACCTGAGAAACTCTTGTGTCCCTGTTTCCATGTGTTTCCAACCCAGAAGCTCACCTTCTCTGGGCACTGTGGGACCTAGCGTATTTTAGTCATTACATACACTGCAGTTGTGCTGAATGTTTTAGAATGAGCTCTCCATAGCTGGAGAGCTATGGGAGAAAGGTCTCAGTGTAGATGGTGGCTAAGTGGATGTGATAGGTGTGGCGATTGAGGAAAATGTCAGTGTTAGCTATTTACCCTCTGTACTTGAACTTGAGTGATGTACTAAACAAATAAAATTTTAACAGAATTAGAAAAACTGGAAAGAAGGGCCGCATGGGGAGGTAAAGGATGGATTTGGTTGGGTTGATTTTCTCTGAAAAAGAAGCTTAGCAATTGACTTTTGGAAGAAAGTCATGTTTCAGACTTCATGCTACTTATAAAATGACACTGGCTTCACCCACATATCTTAACAGGCAAGCATTCAGACAAAGAACAAATAAGTGAAGGAATTAAAAGCCAGGAAAATACAATTGGAAAACATATAAACTTGGGGCTTGGGCTGTAGCTCAGGGGTAAAGTGCTTGCCTGGCATGCATGAGGCCCTGAGTTCAATCCCCCAACAGTACAAAAAATAATAAAAAATAAATTCAAAAAAATTTAAAAGGTTGTTAAAAAAAGAAAGTATATAAACTTACACATAAGTGACATTTGCTTCCACCTGTTCTGCACAGGAAAGCTGTTAAATCTGCAAGGTGGGTGCTCTGGATATGTGCATATGTGTGTGCTTGTTAAGGCAGGAACACAGCAGCACCGCTCTTCATTTTCATTATGCATTTGCTTTGCAAAAATGTCCTTGATGTTTCTTTAATGCACATGCTTTTATTTTTGAATGGTCAAAACTCTTATAGTCATTAAGATCACACCAGATTTCAGGGAGCACAGACATGAAGAAAGCTCTCAAAGAATGCTGTGATATTTGCTAAAGGGTGATTTTTGCATTTTCTGTGCTGTCTTCATAGCTGGTCACACTGGAACAAATGAGCATTACGTGGGTGTGAACATGCTTCTGTGCAAACAATTAGGACAGAGGCTGGGAAGAGTTGCAACTGAAAGTTAGATGGTCACGCCTGTTCTTTTTTTGATTACATACACATGCACACCCACACGGAACGACTTAGGAAGGAGCATGGTACTTCCAGAGAGAGCATTTCTGTCCAGAAATTGAATGGAAGGAAAGAAAGAAGCAAGAAATGAAGGAAAGAAAACTACCCGGAAAGCAAGGGAAAAATCAGATTGTTGACGAATGCTGCTGCTTACTTACAGATCCTCTTCCACTTCCTGATGCGGGCATCTGAAGTGTAATCTTCTTTTTGTATGCTCAACTAACCAGTGTGTAGCAAGACATTTTTCCTGCCACAGATGTAAACGAGTTTGAAATTCACACCCAATCCTATTAGCCTTTGTTGGAAGGGTGGATCCGTCCATCCTGGCATAGGTGGACAAAAAGGCCCTAGTACTCTCAGACTCCTGTGGACACGGGCAGAAGGGTCCATGGTGGCCACATCTGGGCTGTGGGGAAGGAGATGCAGGTGGCAGGAGTTGAGTGTCATGCATTAATGTAAGGACAACTGCGTGTGGGCGGCATGCTGACAAGATCTACAGGAGATGACCTGATGACCTCAGAGAACCTGGCCACTCCCCTTCCTTGCAAATCTTAGGTAGAATGTACTTTGAATGCAGCATCCTCAGATACAGAAGATATGTCCAGAACAATCTGGGATGTGTCCTTGCTCCTCCTGGAGCAGCATATTGGAACAAATTTGATCTCCGTGGGGTGGGTGAAGGTGGATATGTCACCCCCATGCTCAAGTGCACTGGGGGCCTCTCAGCCGTGGTACAATGTGGGGTGGGCAGGGACAAGACTCCTTTTGCCCTGTGCTGCTTCGCTGTGCTCTGAGGACTGGTTTGCCATGGACCCTAATCTTTGCTCTATCCTTGCCGCCTGTGTGCGGGGAAGACATCTGCTCTGCCTGACCCGCGGAGAGAATGTTCCGCGACACTGGATTCATGCATTTGGAGGAGAAACTTCGCAGCTTCTGCCATGAACATTGTATAAACACTGAAATTGTACATAACATGTAAAGAATGCCCTTATTTCCCACTCCAAAGAAGTGAGCTTCCTGGT
>PVKS010015034.1:15775-47063 GCA_004027875.1 Aplodontia rufa | reverse complement strand
GGAGAATCCTCAAAAAACTAGGGTTGAGCCCACCATACGACCCTGCTATTCCACTCCTAGGTAGCTTTCCAGGGGATTTAGAATCAGCACATTATAGTGACACAGCAATATCTATGTTCATAGCAGCTCAATTAACCATTGCTAGACTATAGAAACAACCCAGATGTCCCTCACTGGATGAATGGATCCAAAAACTGTGGTACACATATACCATGGAATTTTACACAGCAATTAGAAACAATGATATTGCAGCCTTTGAAGGTAAATGGATGGCTATGGAAGAAATTATGCTTAGTAAAGTCAGCTTAACCCAGAGAACCAAGGGTCGAATGTCTCCACTCATCTGTGAAGGTTGGAACTAGACCCTGGCCATTCAGAAAGGTGGTCTACTATCATGTGTTAAATCCAGATAAGATGTAATGTTATACAGCCTAATACTTTTTTAGAGATATTGTGGGTAAGGGAAGGGAGGGATACGGGTGGGAAATTGGGGGGGCACTCCTGGGGGTAAATCTAGTATCCAGGAACTATACACATTTTATATTATTTTGTAAAACATTTGTATGGTTGTTCAAAAATTAAAATTAAAATTAAAAAATAGAGAGAGAGAGTGAGTGAAAGAGAGCAAGAGAGAATCTTATTTTTTTTAATCTGGCGTTTGCTTCTCTGACACTCAGTTGTGTATGTGGTAGTGGAGTTTGAACCTGGGTCCTTGCACATGCCAGGCAAGCACTCCAACCACTGAGTCACTGCTCCATACCCAATATTTGGTCTTTTAATGATGTCTGAAAGATCCTATATGTTCTTTTCATTGTGTCTAATTTCTTTTTCATTCTGTCTGAATGATCCTCTGAGTTTTTTTTTTTTTTGAGAGAGAGAGAGAGAGAATAAATTTTATTTAGTTTTTCATGTGGCTTTCATTGCTCTGACACTTCATTGTGTATGTGGTGCTAGGGTTTGAATCCGCATACTGCCGCATGCCAGGCAAGTGCCATAACCACCAAGCCACCACCCCTCAGCTGAGTTTTTAAAAACCAACTTGTTAAGCTTCCATTTCCAACATTTCTGTTTGGTTCTTTATCAAATTTTCTATCTCTTTATTCTCATTCATGTCCTGCATTATCTTACTTAATTCATAGAATTGTTGATCTGTATTTTCTTGAATTTCACTGGGCTTTCTCTTTCTTCCTTCTTTCTTTCATTTTTCTTCTTTTTAGAGTGTTTGGAATTGACTCTGGGCCCTTGCATATACTAGGATGCATTCTACCACTGAGCTACATATCTAACCCTTTTTATTTCATTTTGAGACAAGGCTTCACTAAGTTGTCCAGGCTGGCCTTGAACTTGTGATTCTCCTGCCTCAACCTCCTGAGTAGCTGGGATTATAAACATGTGCCACCACATCTGGCTTCACTGAGTCTTCTTAAAATCATTCTTTTGAATTCTTTGTCTGGCACATCATCCACTTTACCATCCTTGGAGCCTGTTTGGGAGGTGTTGTGTTGCACCTTGTTTTTCATGTATATATAGTCTCTGTTGAGATTTGTGCATCTGTTGTGAAGGAATTTTCTTCTGCTTGAAATCGTGGCCTTCTCTTTATGATGTGTCTTTGGGTTTGATATGTTGTATAGTCTGAGATTATTTCCATTTGGAATGTATAATGTAATCTCCCTGTGCTCCCTTGGCTATGATTAGTGAGTTTGGAAAGTGCGTACTATATTGGAATCTGAGGCACCCACTGTCTCTGTAGGTCTTGCAAGAGTGGGGACCCCCTGTCGTTCAGGCAGATGTGATATAGACAACAGAGTATGTGGGGTGCGCCCTCCGTGGTTTCTCCCCCCTTAGGGGTGGAGGCTCCTATCAGGTGATGGGGGTTTGCACAGGTACTTTTGATATTGACTCTGTTATATGAAAGAAATTCTGATACTGGCTGGTCCAATTGTGAAGAACCCAAAGCTTTTATCCTCTGTTTAGACTCTGGTGCAATTCCTGGTGATTTATGGACAAAGGCAGGGGCCAGCGTCACAGCTCTTTCTCTCGAATACTCACATCCAGGCTTGTCAAGACAGGATACGATGTGACTCATTCAGAGGACCCCTGTAGGGGAGGTGTCTCCAACAGTTGTGCTATTCCTCTCAGTTGTGGGGGTGTTTGTCTAGGAGGAGGACCTCAGATCCCCCTAGATGTGTCTACATGGGGATGGGTCAATGACTAGGAGCTTCCCCCCCCCATTTTAAAATGTTTTTAGTTGTGCAGTATATTTATACATAATAATGGGATTCATTTTGACATAATCATACATGCATGGAATATAATTTGCTCCACTTCAATCTCCTCTCCTTCTCCTTCACCCGGTTCCCCTTCCTCTACTCTGCTGATCTTTAATTTGAAGTACCTGTTAAAGTTTGGGCATGACGGGGTTGTGATGGGATCTGGGCACAATTGCTTTCAGTTGGACTGGCAGCATAGTTCAGTGGCAGAGGGTGCATGAGACTCTGGGGTCAGTCCCTGGCAACACACACACACGCACACACACACACGAACAACAGAAAAGAAAATGTGGAAATAAAATGAAATAAAAGTAAGCTTAACAAATCCCCAAAAAGAAAAAGAAAGCATAAAAGGAGAACTTTTTTTTAAAAGAAGAAATAGAAAAAACTTCCTCTTCACTGAGGTCCTCAGATGAGGGGGCCAATGATTGTGGCATGCCAATCAAAGCTTCTCTCTGGGTCTTCTTAGACTGTGCAACCCATGACAGAACGGTGGCTGAGGCATTTCACTCCCGATTCTTTCAGTTGCAGTGCCCCCCAGGTGATGAACAAGAGTACTTTGCAGCGGAAGCGTAGCTATTTCCACTCTACTTCACTGGACATTGGAATGAGCTAGTGAAGGGTGCACCAGGTAAAGAGTCTCTCCAGAGTGCTTGTGCTAGGCACTCTAGGGGTGGCGCAATTGCTAGCATTCTCGTGTGTCCCCAGAAGCCTCTGAGTGTGGGAAGGAGCAATGGAGCGGCCAAGATCTATGCTGGATGAGGGGGATGGATGTGTGATCCACAAGATCTGCTGCCTTGGGTCCTGGTGCTCTGATCTGGCTCCCATGGCTGATCTGGCCCTTCACCCCTGCATCTCAGAGGGCAGACCCCCTGAAGCAATGCCTGTAGAGAGAAGCATCTTCCATGTTGCAGTCTGGCTTCCCACAGCATAGGACTCTTAGTGGGTTTGTGTCAGAGTCATTTTCCTAAGCCAAGTGTCTCAGGACACTGAGGCATGTAGTGGAGTGAGTTTGAGATCCTGCAGATGGGAAAATGTAGGGGCTTCTGACCCCATGAGCAGTATGAGCACGGACAATAAGATCTTTCAAGATAGCTTCTGATCACAGCACCCTGAGAGTTCTCTGGGAAATGCAAGGAATTCCTGCTTTAAAGCAGCTTGCTGTGTAGATTCCATGTTACTTATCTGTTTAGACTGCATGTTTCTACAAGGTTAATGAGGTTCCTGGGGAGTCCCTTTCAATGATACCCCTCCCCTGCCTGCCTTGCGCTGATAGGTGGTGGGTGCTGTTATCCATAGTCTCCGGGCTTCACTAGTTCTCTTACTTTGCTGCTGAATTGTAGTAGTCTCCTGTTGCCCCACACTGCAACATACCTGTTGTTTTGGTTCTACCTTATGGAGAAGCAGGTAAGGATAGGGCATCTCTATTCTGCCACTCATCCCCCTCTTCTAACAATGTGTTTCTAAATTCAATGAAAGTCAAGAAAAACTTCCTGGTTGGTGTCTATTGATAGCTGATCCAACTTAGGTTACAGTTTATGCACCATTTGAATTTTTGGAAAAAAGCTCTGTTGCAAAACTTTTACTCCTTTTTGGGTTTTTTCTTTCAGCTTTTTGACTGTTTACATACAAGCACATCATATCTATATATCTTGTTTGATTTTTATAAAAACTGGGATTAGATCATATGTACACTTTTTTTTTGATACTAGGGATTGAACCCAGAAGCACTTAACCCCAGCCCTCTTTGCTTTTTATTTTGAAACAGGATCTCACTAAGTTGCTTAAGTAGGGTCTTGCTAAGTTGCTGAGGCTGGCCTGGAATTTTGAGTCCTCCTGCCTCAGCCTCCCGAGTTGCAGGGATTACAGGTATGTGCCATTGTGCCTTGCTAGATCATGTATACTTTAAAAATACTGAAAAATATGTGAATGGCATCTTTTCACATGAATATATAAAAATTTAATATTTTAAAAGGTCTCTCCTATTGATTAACACATGTTGTTTCTAATTGATTCTTGAATTAAGGTTCCTTTATCTTAAAAGATATTAAACAGATAAATGTCCATTATACTCCTGCTGATAAATTCACTCAGCGTTAATGGGTTGATTTTTGTCTACACAAAATTCATATGTTGAAATCCTAGCCTGAAGTACCTAAGAATGTGACCTTATTTGGAAATAGGGTCACTGTATATGTAATTAATTAAGAGAGGTCCTTCTAGAGTAGGGTAGGCCTTTAATCTAAGATGAGATGTTCTTATAAAAAGGGGAAATTTGGAGACAGAATGTGCATAGGGAGAACATAATGAAAGTGAAGGCAGAGATCAAGGTGATGCTTCTACAAGCCAAGAACACCAAAATGGCCTGAAAACACCATAGTCTAAGGAAAAGCACGAGATAGAGTTTTCTCTCATAGCCCTCAGAAGGAGACAATCTTTTTTAATTCAGAAATTTATTTGCTTCTAACGAAATAATATAATATATATATATAAATTCTGAAAATTAGATTTACCCCCAAGGCCCCCCCCCCCCAATGAACTACCCTTATCTGTCCCCCCACCCTCAGAAGGAGGCAATTTTTCAATACCTTGATCATGGACTTCTCACCTCCGGAACCAAGAGATGATAAATTTCTGTTGTTTAAACCACCTGGTTTATGGTACTTTGTTCAGGCAGCCCTAGCAAATTAATATACCTAATGTTGTTTTTCTTTTAAAATGATTGTTTAGTAGGTGAGTCAAATAATACCAGAGTGACAGGTTATGATTTTGAGTGAAAATCTTTCTAGGGTGACTGCGTGGTGTCATATTGTATATTCCAACAATATATTGAAAGATAATGACTGTGATAAAGCCCAGGGCTTTGAGGAAATGTCTTAAATTACAAGAAAGCAGTGTGGTGAATGGGTGGAGGCCAAATTAACAACCAAGAACCAGGAAGGGTAAAAAAAGAAGTAATAACAGAATTTCAGTTATCAGGATGGGGTAATCCAGCACTCAGAGCCTGCTAAGCTATAGTATGGTTTTTAACTGACTGAGATAATAGAAAGAAGTAAATAAAGATAATTAACTTTAGAGAATTTACACTTTTCCCTACCTCCATCAAGGGGAAAGACCTTCAAGGGAGACTAGTGTTGGCTTAAATGTGAGATTTTGCAGCAAAATGATGGTTGATTTGATTTTCTAGGACACTTCGTTGAATTTTGTGGGTGATACATGAATATGCATATTCATGAATATAGACAAGTTGCTTACAGAAAACTGTGCCAGCCATTCCATTAAAAAATCAACTAGAGGGGCTGGAGTGGTGGCTCAGTGGCAAGCACGAGGACCCAGGTTCAAACCCCAGCACCACGTACACAACTAAGTGTTGGAGCAACTAAGGCCATGTGAAAAACTAAATGAAGTTGTTTCTCTCTTTCTCTGTCTCTCTCACTGTCCCTCTCTCTTAAAAAAAAAAAAATCAACTAGAGGTCTGGAGCGGTGGCTCAGGGGTTATGGCATTTGCCTGGCATGTGCAAGTACGTGAGTTCAAACCCCAGCACCATGTACACAACCAAGTGTCGGAGAAACAAAAGTCACATGAAAAACAAAAAAAACCTGCTTTTTTCTTTTTCCTGTCTCTCTCTCACACTGTCCCTGTTTCTTTTCTTTTCTTTTTTTTAAATCAACTAGAGGGGCCGGGGAGGTTGTTAGGAAGTTACAGTACTTGCCTGGCATGTGCGAGGGGGCAGAACCCCAGGCCCACGTACTCAATGAAGTGTTGGAGCAACGAAAGCCACATGAAAAACTAAATAAAATTGATTCTTTCTCACTGTCCCTCTCTTAAAAAAAATCAACTAGATAAAGCTAATGGGAGGTGTTAGGGTTTGAATGTGAGGTGTCCCCCAAAAGCTCACATGTGACAATTTGGGAAGGCTGAGATGAAATGATTGGGTTGTGAAAGCCTTAACATAATCAGTGAGTTAATCCCCTTATAGGGATTAATTGGCAACTACAGGCTGGTAGGGTGTGACTGGAGGAGATGGGTCAGTGGGGACGGGCCTTTGGTGTATATATTCTGTATCTGGCATGGAGTTTCTCCCTCTGCTCTTCTTCCCGATGTGACACCTTGAGCCCTGAGGATTGGAGTGACCTTCCATGGACTAAGACCTCTGAAACTGAGCCCTAAAATAAACTTTTCCTCCTAAAATTGCTCTTGTCATGTCCATTCATCACAGCAACAAAAAGCTAAAACAGGAGGAATAAAAATAAAAGGTACTAGTTGGACCCATTTCCCATTCTCAATACTGGGATCCATGCTGGGGATACAGCCCATGAAGCTGAGACTCCAGGATGAAGCACTGTGACATTTGAATGTTTATCAAAATAATATTCACTTTACCTGAATTCTCTTCCCTTGTCTGATTAGTTAATCCTTCTCTATTCTTCTGGGCATATCCTCTTTCAAAATGTCTTCCTTGTCACTCCTCTGAACTCCTAGACTTATATTTTTCATGTTGTATTCCTTAGGCAACTAAATGGTAATGATAAGACTGTATAAGATTACATTTTAATTATTGCTGGACTTAAAATTTCCATGGGAGTAAGGACTTTGCTTACTTTATTCATTTTGGTGTGCCACTGAATGCATGGTAGGTATTTAACCAACATTTTTTGAATAAAGAAATATTATAATTTATCTTATACTATTTGAAATTAAAATATTTGATTTATAAGGGCAGAGATCATTGCTTATTTTTCTTAGCAGGAGCTGCAACATATTACTGAATGAGAATGATATTTAGATACTACACCCATCCCTCAACTTTCCCAATAATACAATGAAATATAATCATAATATTTTCTAAAATGGATAAATGAAAACATGCTTGCTGTACACCTTTAGAGTGAAGACAAGGTCCCCATGTCTCTCTTATCCAACCAAATTGCCTTTTCTATTTAGAAATTCTAAAGCTGCCATTACAAAAATTCTTTCACACAGGGGTCCAAGGCTCCAGTGCAAACAGGGGCCTTCTAAGTAATGTTAGCGAATAAAGGAAATCAGAAGAAAGAGAGCAGGCAGTGGTGGGGACCGTGGTATACTGGAGAATACGGATGCCCAAGATGACATGGCTCATTTTATGTTAGTTGGGTGGGAGGCCAGGTCTCTATTACCAGATCTTCAGATTTTTTCCAAGAGATACAAGAAATCTAGAATTAGGTACAAATTTATTAAATTTAAAATGTTCAAAAAATTTTAAAAACAATGTGCTGGCCTGTAACATCCTTTCTCTGCTGGGTAGATAAGACCCACACACCACTAGTCTATAATCTCTGCTTTGCTAAGGAAAATAAATTATGGTGTCCTTGGCAGTTATCTCTACAAACCCTCAAGTTCTAAGCATGAGGATGGTGGAGATCAGAAGGAGACAAACAAAAGCACAAGGAAGTCCAAGTCATGTTTTGAACTACTGAGTTCTTTTTTTTTTTTTTATTGCAAAACATTTGTTACAGAAATTTCAGAAAGTTTTTCCTGTGGTATCTGCCAACTTCTGCTTTGAATTATATATCTAAACAAACAAGCTCAAAGTGCAATGTGAATCCAGTAATAGACTTTTAAAAAAGAACAATTCCTCTAAGGATTTATATATATTCATAGTGTCGATAGATATGCAAACCTCTGTCTATCCATATGCAAAGAAGGAAAAGATGTATATATATATATATATTTAGTAAACCCAATTTCAAAATCATTTATTTATAGGAATTCATTTAAAAATGGTATCTGAATAATTTCCCCCATTATAAACTATGGTTAGAACATTTACAAATGAGAGTCTGAGTGTTATATTATGAAATGGTTATGAGTACAGTATATTGCATGGACTCTTAAACACAGCAGTAGCAGCAATATAAACTCAGGTCAGATCCTGTAGTGACAGGAAGCAGGTAAGTCTTCATACAATGTTACGGTACTCTCTTCTGAATCTTCCTCACAATGTCCTGCATTTGGGCCGAGAATGATGTGACTAACAAACACACACACATATATCATCCAGGAGAACCAGAGTAACCCCAAACAGGGAGAGTTCCTTTTCCCTGTGTATTTAGTTCTCGATATATTTCATGTATATACTTACTAAAGTGGAATCAAGAAACTGATTCTGATTGACTCTAAATCAGAGGTCTCAAACCTTTGGGAATGCTGCTGGCAGACATATTTGGGGGTCTAGCACAGCGATTGAAAACCTGAATTTGAATTGGGTGCAGTGGCATGTGCCTGTAGTCCTAGCTGCTAGAGGGGCTGAGGCAGGAGGATTGCTTGAGCCCAGGAGTTGGAAACCAGCCTGGGCATCACAGAGGGACTCCGTCTCAAATAAGGAGGAAAGGAAAAAAAAAAAAAAAAGAAGAGATGCCTGAATTTGAATATTTTTGTGTTGGGATATGTATTTTCTTAAGTCTCACAAATGCTACTTCTGTTGACTCTCTCTCTTTCTTTCTCTTTTTCCCTCGAGACGGGTCACTATATTGTCCAGGCTGGTCTTCAACTCATGGCTCAAGCGGTCCTCCTGCCTCAGCCTCCCCAGTAGCGAGGACTGCAGGTGTCCGGTCTGTCTGCTGTCTTCCATCAATCCTATCCCCACCTCTGCAAACTGGATCTGGGCCCTGGATTGAGTTTGCTGGCCCTCAATCTAGATGCGGATGGTGGGTCCTGATGATGTGTCCGAAGCTGACGAAGATGTTAAGGGATGCTCGGGATTTAGATAGGCAAAGGACTGATGTGGCAGATGCCAGTGCTAGCCCAGCTAGGAGAGGCCTAGTTAGCAGGAAGCTCAGGCCTGGCCAAAGTCTCAGTGTTTGACCTTTTCCAAGTAGTTGCTATTTTGCTTACTCTGTTGGGGTCCATAAGGTACTGAGTCGACAGAAACGATGGCCTGTTGTCTCACAGAAAAGGAGCTAGTGTTGGACTAAGAGGAAAGGAGGAAGCAAAGGGGACGAGGAAGGCTGCACTTCCAGGCCCAAGGCTGAATTCCCCCTGTGTGTCCCACAGTTCTCAGCAGCCCTCCTCCCCCTGAGGCCGGCTGGGGTCGTGGTTGGCACTGACGCTCTTCAGGAAGCCAATGAACTTCTAGATATCGGTCTTGTTCACTTTCCAGCCCACGCTGTGCAAATGGGCCAATGTGTAGTCTTACAGTGGCCGGTTAGCCTGGGTGAGCTAGGAAACGGCAATATTCACCTCAATTTTTTTGCATCTGGATTACCTGGTCACCTCAATCGTCTCTTAGAAGACACACTGAAGTTGTTACATCTTCATTTTATTTGCAGTGATAGGAGCAAGGAAATCATCAGAGAAAAGGTAACACAAACACTCTCTGAAATGAATTAAAAAACAGAAAAGACAAGGAAAAAATCTTGCTTTTTAAAAAATCAGAACCAGCTCCTTCTCTGGTTGACTCCAATCTGAGAGTCAATTGAGTATGTGACTTGGCAAACATTTGACTTGCAAAAAGAAGAGAAAGCTGAGGTCAAAGAAGGCCGAGAGACAAGCTCTTCCCACTCCTTTTAGGAGCAGTCACTTCAGGGCTGTGCGAATGGGTGCATCTCTTTCCCAGGTGTTAAGGAGCTTCTCATAATGAAAGGGTGATTTCTTTAAAAACAAGAAAAGTAAACTCTTCAGTCACCCAGTGCTCCATCACCTGCCTCCCATTCAAAGGCCAGGCTCTCCCACAGAGGGCAGAGGGCTACAAGATAAGGAAGGAGGTCATATACCGTATTACCGGACCACGCGTTCACAGTGACCTGTGCACTCCCGCTCTGTCACAAATGGGCCTTTCAGGTTCATCTCTCAGGTAGTGATTTGCAGCCCTAATGAATCTGAAGCATGCCTTTCAAATCATGGCTGCAACCAACACCTAGACCTTGGTAAACCCGAGGGGTCCTGGTTTGCCATCTCTGGGTCCCCTAGCATGCAACCTGTGGATAATACTTTATTTCATATTATTTGTTCAGAGCTTAAAAAAAAAAGATTGAAAAGTCCCTTGATTACTTGTTTTTAATTAAAAATTGAACATCATCCCTAGTGTAAGAAGCCCAGCAATTTGAGTGAGTTCCTAACTGGTTTAAGCATTGCAGCGGGCAATAGTAAAATATTAAGTGCCTTAGAAAAGTCACAAGAAATGCATAAAGCAGTGCATGCATTTTGTTGATACAAAATGAAGACTGGGTTTGGAGAGGAATTACTTCATTTAAGTCACATCATTATTGTTAATGGACAGTGAACTATAAATGCAATATCTAGGCCGAGCATATAAACCACCTACACACTAGCATCACTTTATCTAGAAACAACACAATGTCACTAAATGAACATCTTTATAAAATACTGTACACTGCTCCTGCACTGGGTCAGCAGATGTAAACAAACAGCTAATGCAACTGGAGTTTAAAATATTATTTTAAGTTCATTTGTTATAGAGTCTTTTGCATAACATGCCAGTTCATCTTTCACAAAATCACAACTTGCCTACCATAGCTTGCAGGACTTGGTAGAGGATGTACATCAGCTTATGCAAATATTTTACAGTGGAATATGAAAATCATGAAGTGGATCAGGAACAAAAATGCCCATTTCACGAGGATGCTAAATAACATGGAATAGGGAACATAATTAATCCTTGCAACATGTGCTTCTTTATTGAATGTTACAGATTTATATATTATAAAGCTGTCCTGTAACGTTCATTAATACAACCACATGCTACAACTATGCTGGGTTAAACATGGGTTACAGATATGTTTACATATATTTTATAATACAGCATTGCCCAACATATCGGTATGGTGTAGCCTATAGATATAGCATGATGGACGACTGGATAATATTTATTATCTTTAAAGAAATTAAACAGCCCAAACATTTAGGAAGATTAGACTGTACAGCCTCGGAAAGAAGAAAACAAGTACTATCCAGTTATCTACCATATTATCTATAGAAACCATGTTTTAGAATACATTTGAAACATTCAAAAGAAACACATTTTGTGTTTGTACAAGTACATTTTTCCCATTGCATTATTCTTATATATACTTTTTAAAAGGGGAACTTTCAAAGTGCTAATCCTGGCCTTGGAAGCTTAGAATTAAAAAAAAAAATCCAGTTCTGTAAAGTGCTGTGTTCTGACGGCTAATACACCTTTTGGCTTGCAGAAATACACAATAGCCATGCCAAGTGAACTCAGGCTTTCCAGTTCCTTGTTCAAAACCCTCAAGGAGGGATTTCTAACTATAAATATGAAGTACATTTGTTAATCAGGAAACCTCCATGGCAATTTTCATAAAACATCCTTAATTCTCGTTTTCCAAAAGGAACAAGCAATTTAGAACAAATCATTACATATAGTAGTATATAAAAATTGGCACCTCTGAAGCAGATGATTAAACAGAAGCTATTACTTCCTGGAGCTCTCTATGACTTTATTTACGGTCCTCAATAACTTGCTGCTCATGAGTTGCTTAATTCACAGAGACAGGTAATTAATGCTCCCTTGATCGGGGACAAGGTGGAATAAATGAGCTGAGCACAACCTGACTGTACAAGGCCACAGAATCGATGTCACGCTGGTGCACAGAGAATCCGGAAATGGAAAGAGATGAGATCCAAAAATCACACACACGCATGTGCACAAGAGATGGCTTGTGAGGGTTACATAATTTGTGTTTAAAGTCATTTGAATGAATTTGGCTTATACATCTCATACACGTCACCAAAGATGTTAACATTTAATTTTCATGCACAACAAAAGAACCAGGTAGTTAGTTTTAAGATCAGGACTGTTAAGTATCTAGCTTCCCAGGTCCTGTTCCTTTTCTCTCTGGAAATCATGACGAACGGAAACACTTGAGTTCATCATTTCTCTCCCTTACTTCCAATCTGGTCCAGAAGGAGGCCCTGGAGGTGCTTGATGTCCTGCTCTATGGTCAAAGAGTAATGGTTTCACCTCCTGGATCCCTCCATAGGCTCCCCCAGAGAGCCTTCAACTTTGTGAGCGTGCTCAGTATTTAAAACCATCAAACATTGGGACGTAAGGACATAGCCACCTTTAATCTAAGCGGTGAAAATAATGAAACAGTGGTTCACCTCTGGCGCTGAGAGTTGGCCTTCCTGAGAATCACAGAGAAATGGTCTCAAGATGTAAAGTGCCTATTGCAACTATACTGATTAGGAGCAAACGTCATTCCTTTTCCTCATTATCAATCAATGTAGAACCAGGGGGTTATGAACCCTTTAGAGTTATATTGCAACTTCACATGTATGTACATTTTAGGTGAGAGGGGGAAGAGACTCAGCATGTCCATCACAGGGACTCATGACCCAAAAAAGTTGAAAGACCACAGATCTATTCTCCTACTGAAAGCACATGTACGGAGAGGGAAAGGTCCAACGTGGGGCCCAATAAAGTGGAAGTGCCTCCGGAGCAGTTCTAAACAAAGGCCTTGGGTGTCTGCTACTGATTTCCCTAACCACCAAGGAGTGCAAGGAGTGCAGAAGGAATTCTTCACATGTTCTTGTCACACAGTACTGAAAAGCTCGGTTAGTTTTTTTTTTTTTTTTTTTAAAGACTAGAGGTTTTGTCAATGAATTTATCTGATTTCACAAAATGGGATATAACTTGAGGTTTACAACTAAGTAGGATCTGGGGCCATGAACAAAAAGTCATTTTTCCTGAAAGCTTTTATTCTTTTTAAATCTTCAACGATCCAAATAGCAATCTGAAGATTTGGGGTCAAAATTTCTTTATCCCATTTCAAATCCAGATTGAGACCTTGGAATAGAAGCTTTTGCCCCTATTCTAGAGTCCGTCACACTAGCTGGTTAGAATTGCATGTCTGATTGTACTTGGTGTAATAGCTGCATATGGGAGAAACCAGAATAAAGGCGATATCATGACAGGGAGTGTTTTGGACAAAAAGGGCAGAGGGCAGGGGTGCTTAACCACTGAGCCACATCCCCAGCCCTGTTTTTTTTTTTTTTGTTTTTTTTTTTTCAGACAGGGTCTTACTAACTTGCTTAGGGCCTTTCTAAGTTGCTGAGGCTAGCTTTGAACTTGGGATCCTCCTGCATCTGTCTCCCAAGCTGCTGGGATTACAGATATGTGCCACCATGCCCAATTCAGGGTGTCATTTGGACAACTCTTGTTTGGTACATGGAAAAGTTAAGGTGATAAGAAATTTTAAAAAGTCATAATTCAACATTTGGTCTAATGGCATAATGAACTCTTTCAATGGAACTTCTTGGATATTAAAAAATCTTGGATATACCTCCAGGAGATAGAAAAGTCCAAGCCTTTTAAGAAAGCTCTGTATGTCTGTTTATACACTATATATAAACGTGTCACTGTGTAAATGCATATATATGTATATAAGCAGCATATACTACAGAACTCTTTATATGGTTTATTTGCTTTCTATTTTGGTCTACTCTTTTTTTATAGCTCTGTACATAAGAAAAATATTCATGGCATGCCTACAACTGATGGCTTTGGATTGATACCAAACTCCTAGTCAATTCTGAAGTTATCTATGGTTTTGAAACTTCCTTAAAAAGTACTTTGGAACATTTCCATAAAAAAGATACCAGCCCTTGAAAAACTCCAATTAAATTTCTGCTGAGCTCAGATTAGATGGCAAAACCTTAGATATGGAAATAGCCAAATATAACCATGTTCTTGTTTACAAAATGGCCATACGATGAGTGGTATGAAAAACTGGCAGTTACACCTTGGAGGTGTTCCGAGGACACTGTGGGTGGAGTCATGCAAATGATGAAGGTCACACAGCAGCACAACACGTGACATGAATGGAGCGAATATAACAATATCTGGCATGACAATTTTAGGTTCTTTCCACCCACTGCTTTTTTTTTTAAAAGTTCAATATTACTTATTCACTGAGTGAATGCACTGATGACAGGAGAGATACAAAATAAATGAAGAAATATAAAATTATTTAATTACATTCATTCAGCATTTGCTTGACTGTATTTGATTGCCCACTCTATCTGATAAATCATGTGGCTTTTGCTTTTAACTCCGACTCTTTTATCATTTCAATTGCAAGACCAAAAGGCATTTCTGTTCCCTTATATTCTTCAAAAAAGATAAACAGTTGTGGCACCAGAAGTGAATATATAAGAGACAGGTGAACTGTGACTGTTACCTTGTTTTTTCTTTATAATGACCAATTACAGAAGTGTTGGCCTGAGAAGGATGTGGGACGTTAGGTGGAACTGCTTGCTGCCGGCTTATACTGAATAAAAAGGATGCTCTTCATCAGTCACCAGTGATGGAGCCAATGTGAAAAGAAAACAGAATTGAAGTTTAGAATATCTCATTTTGTATGCTGGCTACTTTATCTTATTTTGCAATTTAGCCCTGCCTCCTAAAGCTCTTGATAATGGGTAAAAATCACATGGTGCCTCCTGGCCGTGGAGAGTGCTTGAAGCCCCTGGGTTCCCCAGAGCTCACGGCTTTCTGCAGTGACTGGCAAGAGACACGTTCATCCCTAACCCTTCTTCTCCCTCCTCGCCCCCTCCCTACCCAGCAAGCGTGAACATGCCTCAACTCTCCTGTGTTTGGCACTGGGTCAGATCAAATGCTTTCTTGATCTGTGGCCCAGAAGTCACCTTTGAATGAACATTTCCCAATGCATTGCTTGTTTTACTTAGCGAAGAATAAAGTGGGTTTGATTGAAGGAAGGGGGAAAAGATGGGGTTTGGGGAGACTTTAGGATTGGATTCTCGAGCCTTCGGCAACGCACAGTAAGAAGAGTTAGTTGTGCTTGCTTTCAAAGCTGTGGAAAGCCGACGTTCTGGACAGTCTCCTCATGGACAGGCTGTCCCCTCGGCCCTCCGGCTTGGAGGACTTACTCCTCTGGAAGGGATTTCGCAGGCTTGCTGTGTTCCGCTGCCTGTCGAGCTTGTCGCTGATGGAGAAGCTCTTCCTGGTGTGTGCATATGGCGCGCTTGGCTCCTCTGCCGAGTAGCTGTTGGCACGCTCTATCTTGGGAACCGTGATGTTGTTGGACAGGTTTCTATCTGAGTTGTCGCCCTCCCGAGAGGATATTGCAATGGCTGCTCTCCGGCCTCTGGTCTCGTTCTCCTCACTGTCGGAGCTAGGGTGGCTCAGTTCTGCTTCTCGCTCAGGATGACAGCAAGATAAGTCCTCTACTTTGTCTCCAAGACCTCCAGGGAAGGCGGCTCTGTCCACAATCGCTTGAGGGGCATTGACGCACCTTGTGTCAATACAGTCTGTAATACTTGTGTATTCTGCTGTTTTCACAGGGACCCCAAAGTTGGCATAATAACTCCTCGAAGGAGAAAACATAAAGCTATGAGATTTCACGATGGGAGCTTCTTCTAGAAGAAAGGGTGTGGTTGCTAGGTAGCGGCTACTCTTGGAACGCTCAATGGCGTGATACGTTGGAGGGTCAGAGTCCCAGGGGTTTTGGCATTCTGGGAGGTGGGTATAGTCTGAAGAAAAAGATCTAGTGTCCATGGAGGTGATGTCTTCGAAATCAATGCTCCGGCTTGGAGGTCTGTCTGTGGGTGCAAGGGTTACGTAGGCACTGCTTGAAGGGGCTGTGGAAGGTGCTGGAACTGAAAAGCTTGGCTCTCCCAACCCAAGGATGTTCATGGAATTGTCCAGAGGGTCTATGTCACAGTGAAGCTCATCCATGGCAGAGACATAGATGTCTATGCATGACGATGGTCTTCTGGAATCAGGAACAATGGCCAGGGTGTTTGCAGGGGCTGCAGGAGCTTTGGATTCTTTTGCTACTGAGTGGGAACTAGTAGCTCGGTGTAGGCTCAGGGACCTTTCTTTAAAAATGCTTTCCAACTTTTCTATACCACCTTTGTCTTTCATATTGACCGAATAGAAAGAATGGCTTCGCATACGGGGCATTAAGGTTGGAGAAGTTGGGGACATGGTCTCCTCACCTGCAGGGTCTATACTCTCTTGGAGCTTGAAGGTGTTCCCCTCCTGGCTGTTGAAGCTGCTCTGGCGGACGATATAGGCTGCGTCTGTGCAGTCCGAGGAGGTTCTCGAGCGGATCTTGTTGGACTCCGCTCGCTCCAGACCTGTGAGGCGCTCCAGGGCCGTGGCCATGCGCCCGATGAGGTCCTCAAGCTGTGCCAGCCGGATGTCCACAGTCTGGAGCGAAGCCTTCATGGAGTGCTCTCTCTCATTGACTTCCTCCAGTCGCATGGACATGTTCTCCACCCTGAGTGAGAAAGAGAGAATGAGAGGCACTTGGGTTAGCTCCTTTGCTGGGGGCTTGGAGAGCAAGGACACAGAGGGCATCAGACCCTCTGCTGGGGGCTTAGAGAGCAAGGACAGAGGGCATTAGAGCTGTGCTCACACCTCAAGGCCACCAAGACTCTTTTCCCAGAGGGAAACTAAGGGGTTACATACAGGTAGGTAGAGTGGCTGGGGAGGAGATAGTGGCATTCATGTGGTCACTGAGAAATAGAATCTGAATCTTTTTGTGCTGGAGGAGGCTTTAGAGATGCTCTAATCTAGTGGTCTTTTAAAAAATTTTTGTCTTGAGGTTGGATCATACTGTGTTGCCTAGGTTGGTCTTGAACTCCTGGACTCCAGCTATCCTCCTGCTTCAGCCCCCAGAGTAGCTATACTAGAGATGTACACCACCATGCCTGGTGTAATCCAGTGTTTTTTCCAGCTTTTTTGTTTAACATATGCTAAGTACTGGTCCTGTTAGCTTTTTAGTGCTGGAAGAACAAAGAGCAGAACAATTTTATCATTCTTCCTGTAGTGCAGTATATACAAGGTTGGTATTTTAAAGGATAAAGATGCTCTTAAAGATGCTCTCTCTTTCTTTTTTTTTTATAACTGTGGGTGATCACTGGTCCAAGAGCTGTGCCATATCTCCTTGCCACAGACTATACTATGGGACTTCTCTTCCATGTCCCTCCTCCCTTCAACCCCAGATCCAAAGTCATGGTGAAACCTAGCTGGTGAGAGGCAGAGCTGAGGCACCAACATTAGGCAACAGAAGAGTCAGGACCTGTTGTAGGCAGGAATCTGGACATAGAATGAGGAGCCCAAGGAAGTCTGGGGTACGGGCGGAAGAGACTTCAGGGAAAATCAGGAGGGGCCTGACGGGAGCTCTGAGAGTGAAAAAGCTTGATCTCAGGGAACAGAACCAGGGAAGGAAGGTAAAAGGGCTGAAGAACTATTTTTAACCAACTTTCACTCTCCTGTAGACTCTGAGATGGGTTGAAATAGAAAACTTTTTTTTTTGTTTTGTTCTGGGGATAGAACTTATGGACACTATTTCACTATCTTTTATTTTCAGATAAGGTCTTGCTAAGTTGCTGAGCTTTCCTAGAACTTTGGATCCTCCTGGCCTGGCCTCTGAGTAGCTGGGATTATAGGTGTGTGCCACTATACCTGGCTGGAATATAAGTCTTGCCTAAAATAATAATGAATTATCTTAGCCATTTTCATGAAGAACTCTGGATATGCTTGACCATGTAATCACCCAACTGTCTGAGACATGTAGTTCATGGACCTGACAATAGGGGTTTTTAAAAATGGAAGAAAAAATGGTGATCCTAAAAAAGAAATGAAATGTCCTAGAGTTAAATTTACATGTTTATTATATAACTAGAGTATTTCCCTAATCTTTAAAATTTTTTCTTGGAAAGTTAAGTGTGAACAGGCATACGTCCTAGATAAATAGATCTGAGGAGCCAACCAGGAGTTTTGGGTCACGATTGTAGCCACTAGTTGCTGATTTTGATCAAATAATTCAAGAGATAAAATGGCATGGATGATGAGAATTTATGAATCAATAGGAATCCCAAGGAGATAGATACATAATGTGACTAAGTGAAAAGAAAAAGAAAAAGACACTGTGGAAAACAAGATGTTCCACGTTAGGGACTTTTTATTTAATTCTCCCTCTCTGACATCTCCAGACCTTGAGTATCTCATTTCAGAATAATCACAACAGGATTCTGGAAAGAGATGCCATAGCAGGTGCTCATAAGAGGGATCAAGTTCTTAGTGTTTCTGATTTCAAAACTCTGGATGGGGGCTGTCTAACATAAAAGTAGAATTCCATAATATTCTATGTACTATATAGAATGTGCCCATGTGACTCAGATTAATTCAACCCCATGTGTCTGTCCAAACATGTATCTACACAAGATATGTATGTATATCTATCTGCGTCTCTATCAACAGAATGCAAATAGGACAGGTGATGTCCCCTGCTCCTCCGACTCAGAAAGGACACATCCTGGAGGTATGTGAGATGGGAAATATGGACCCACTCATCTTTGGTTGATTTCCGTTCCCTTGTATACTCAGCATTTCTGTTGTGTTCGGTGCAATTCTAGTATTGAAAGATGTTGCTTTTTAGTATGCGCCCAAAGACAAAACAACAATAATAACAAGAAATAACCAAAGCAAAATGCCCAAACAAGCACAGTAGAAGCTACGAAGCAGAATGAGGCTTGGTCATGAGGGTGTGTTGATTCTCCAGGCTCTGTTACTCCAGCAGGCCAAGCTCTGCCTGGGACGTAGGGAAGGTTCTCAGCTCTGGCCTGCGTTTCAGAGAATTGCTCACCTTCCTCACCCTCTTTGAGGATGGAGCTCTGTAATCACTCACAGAGAACTGGGCCTTGGGGAAGAGTTTGTAGACACAGGGTGAGAGGCTCCTGCCTGAGTGCTATAGTTCCCTCCTGTTTCTCTTTAGGAGTTGGTGACATGGTCACAACTTGTTCACATGTGGTGGTATCTGCAGCTCCTCACTCGAGCTCCCCAGAGAGACAATGGCTCCTTGGCATTTTCTCCACTTCCTCCTCCTCCCCCTCCTCCTTCGCCTCCTCCCCTTCCTCTACCCACTCCTCCTCCCCCTTCTCCTTCTTCTTTCCTGGTCCTGGGGATTGAACCCAGGGGCACATTATCACCGAGCTACATCTGCAGTCCTTTTTATTTTCTATTTTGAGACAGGGTTTCACTAAATTGCCCAGACTGGCCTTGAATTTGTGATCCTTCTCCTGCCTTGGCCTCCCGAATCTCTGGGTGTACCTTACTGAGTCCAGCCTTCCTGGCATCTTAACATTCCTTTCTCCCTTCCTTTCATTCCTCCAAGGTCTATGGATTGTCCAAATTCAAAAGGCATTTCAAACACCTATAGATATAAGCTTTGGAAAGATGCCTGAGCAATTGTTATGTGCCTACCTGGTATGCTTTTCTGGGACCCATTGATGGCTATCTGACCAATAATGAATAGCTTCTTCAAGGCCTCAAAATAGGAAAGATCTTCAGATTTGCAGTTCCTACCTCTGTTTCCAGAAAATTGCTTCACATGATATCATCATAAAATGCTCTATTTTTTTTAGTGACAGATGTGTATAAAATTTGTGAATGGCTTTAATGTTCTTAAAGTTGGCTTGGTACCTATGGATACAATCACTCAGTGGCATATGTGTATATACCTATTCATTTAGACTGCATTCTTTAAAGAAATAAAGGGCCAGGGACAAAAAATTACATTTATGTAATTTCTACAGTTGGTAGAGCATCTCTGAAGTGGATAAGCCGACAAAAATGGTATCTTATGAAAGCTAGATGTCTTGAATTTAAGAATACTGATTCATATTGGCTAAAGTCATCAGTATCTTTTATCTTTCTACAGTATTTATAAGTAGCTTCCGCAACCTTTATATTGTAAATGGTTAAAATGTAAAGCTACTACCATGCTCTGTGATACAGGAGTATTCTTCAGAACAGTAGTTCAAGAATGCTGGGCTTTGTATGCACTAGACTGGAATGAAATTTTTATTAGTCTACAACAAAATAAGCAAATGTAAGAGCATCTGCATAAATCTATTGTTATTAGATTTAAATGATTCTCTTCTTTTTATTTGGAGTTTTTTTCCCTACTGGCCCTCAAAACTATTTGATCAATGAGATCTAAAAGTATATAACCACAGGGTAGAAAATTTATTTCTTTGTTTTTATCTTGTTCTGTAAAGAGCAAAAACCCAAACAAAACAATTCTGGGGAAAAACCCAATCATTATTCTCACTGATCAACAAGTCTTTTGTCATTGTTTATCTGGAAAGTACTGAGTACTCATATAAGCCAGGCTCTAGTTACCATTGTACTGCCCTGGAGAAGATGCTCAATGGTCTATCTGAAACATTATTAACCTGTTGGAAGGTGTAGACTCAGGTGGGGTCTCTCTTGGTTTGTGTCTGTGTTAGAATGTTTGAATTTCTGGTTTGAGATAGCAATCCCAGCCCTGGACTTGCCAATCTCTGCTATCCAGGAGGGCTCCTGCTACTGCCTGCTGAAGAAGCCCAGGGTCTGAGAGTTTGGATGTGATCCATTATGCCTCATGCAATGCTCTATTCTCTCAGAAGCTCTGTGCTTTGTTGGACAATAACAATAAACACAAGGGTCTCTATTTGGGGACCATGAGAATGAATTCAGTGGGTAAAATGTGCCAAGCCAGGAAGCATCTGCAGGAGGCATGTGCCCAGGTACACACCTTTCTGAAGTCACCCGTATCCTCTCATCATTGGATGAGTTGAATCGATCATCCTTTTCTCTGAAATATTCCTCTATGCACTGCTCTTCAAAATCATGAACTTTTTTGAGCTCATCATCAGTTATGAAGAGTTCTGTAGAATAAAAAGAGAGAGAGACAGAGAGCGAGAGCGAGAGAGAGAGAGAGCCATGTTACAGAGAAGTAACAGTGATGGCCTGAATTTGTGGGCCGAAGGAAGTCCCTAGTATAAATCAAGGTGGGGAAAAGTGGCCTAGAGCCAAATCCAATTAGGCTTTCTGAATGCTAGATTCAGTCTGATGCAGCTATTCTGTAACTGTGAAACAAGATAGCACAAAAGGAATAGCTGAGCCTAAAAATAGAAGGACTCTGGATCTTTGACTTCAGGGAGCCATTGTTGAGTTCTGGATGATCTATCTCCTCACTATGTCATGTGGGAAAAATAAAGCCATCTGTATTTGTGCTATTGTTATTCTGGTTTTCTGTTACTAGCAGGTAAACTTACTCATAACTAAATGGCATGCAAAGACACCAGTAGAAATGTGAGCCTTTAAGTAGGTTTGTGGATTAGGGTGGGGCTCAGAGAGCTTTGGAACAACCATAATCCTGTGCCCTAGAGGTGCCACAGGGATTGCCCCAAGTGTTTGGAGCTCTGAATCCTAGCCTCTCAGGGATTTTCTTTCCTGAATTTGTTGTTGGTGCTTTGAGGCATTTGTCTGAACTTGCTGGGGGCATGGAAAACATGAATTTAAAGGCAGATGAAAGTAAAGAAAATATCAGAAGTCAGGCTGCCTTTCTTAAATATGGCTGGCTTCTTGAGGGAGAATTTCTCAGAAGGGGACATTTGAGGTTCAGTCATGAAAATACGTAGAGTCTTAGACTGGAGCGAGGTGGATGAAGAGAGGCCAGGTATAGAGGCCTGCAATGTACAGACTCCTTTCTACTATTGCTATATTTGAGCCCAAAAGAAGTGTTCCAAATTCTTAGCCTATTAGCACCTTAATAGTGCCTCATTTGATTCCTTTGGCTATATGTAATGCTCTTTCTTAAAAAATTAATTATTTTTAAAAAAATCCATCAACATATCGAATTTTACAATATAGCTTACATTTTATGCTTCAGAGTGCTTTTATCTGAGCCTCTGCAAGAACCTGGCAGTGCCCTGGGATCTTTTAATTAAGGTTACAGATTGATAGTGAAAAGTTCACTTTCCCTTGATTGACATATATAACGCAGGACTCTTCTGTCTGCTCTTCGTCCTTCCTGGACCCAGCCACAGCTCCAAAATCCTCCTTCTCTGAGAAATCTCCCTTCCTTTGTACAGAGATCTGGTGGGGCTTTTTTTTTCTTCCTACTATAAGTAATAGCAATATAAAAATCATGGGCCGCAGTTACCACTCAGCAGTCACAGCGCTTGCCTGGCATGCACAGGGATGCGGGTTCGAACCCCAGCACCATGTACACAATGAAGTGTTGGAGCAATGAAGGCCACATGAAAAAATAAATAAAATTGATTCTTTCACTGTCCCTCTCTCTTAAAAGAAAAAAATTTATAAAAACCATGAGCTAGGTAGAGCTTTATGGATCTGGCTCCTACCTACTTCAATGTCTGGCTCACTCAGGTCCTCTGGTCTGTGAGGAGTGGACCCTGGGCTGGAAACAGGTCGCTGGAGTGCTCCACTTCTTGTTTTATTTCCATATGGCCTTTCCTAAGTTCTATGGATAAGTGAGGTTCTCCTTTTGCTACAACTGACTCATGCTTTACTGTAAATGACTCTGGGGCCCTGAGTTCACCCTCAGCATAGCATCCACTGAAGGGTATAATTCGTTATAGCATTCCTCTGCCTCTAATTTTGCAGCCTGTGTTCTTCCATGCTGGCCAAAGTCCTGAGTAGAAAAGTTCAGGGCTCAATTCGTAGATCATTCTCCACCACACCCCCAATTTTCTATTTGCCTAAATTTGTGTTTCTGACGGAAGTAGTGATTTTGGAATTCCCAGCTCTTTTCAGTGTCTAGAAAGAAGTAGGGCATTGCTGTCAGGGAGATTGTTAAGAGCTTCAGACTTAGGAAGGAGTCACTTAAGTGGTTTTGGTTTTAAACCTTATCTATTCTGGTATCACAGGGAGGGAAGAGATTCCCAGAGCTACAATCCCAGAGCTCTTGTTCGTAGATTTATGTAGGTGGTCGACCCCACCCACTTTGAGAAACCACAGTAGCTGGTCTGCATGGGGCTGGATTCCCTATATTCTTAACTGAGAGTTGGTACCCAAGGGGCATTCAGGCATCTGCAGGAGCTACTGGTGCTCAGCGTGTGAAGTCACATGTGCTAATCTCCTGCAGCGTGTGGTGCAGTCTTACACAATGAGGAATTGTTCTACCCCAAGGTTAATGAACTTCCTTTAGAAACCCTGGGCTAGAAGATGGATGATGGAGTCTCCAGTTTTGTTCTTTGCATAATGGAAAGCAAGGCTTGTTTCTTCATGAGGTCGTGTGGGCTTAACACCTAAGGCTTAGGAAAATGCTTTAAGACCTGAAAAAATTATAGACCCAGAAATGATAATGGAAAATCAAACTGAGTCACTGAAACTCAACTCAAGTCACAATGCTTAAAAATGATATATAATTTAGTGTCGGATGCATATTAACATGGCTGATGTATCTGGAGGTGGGATCCCTGGGAAGTAAGAAGCTTAGGACCTATAAAGGTGCTAAAACAACCCTGCTGGAGACTGATTTTATCTCACTAAGAAAGATGTGAGGCTACGAACTCTTAATTTCAGCTTTGACTGTCTTTTTTCTTGCAGTTTCTCCCATGTGCCCCCTTCCCTAGTCTTTGGAGCTCTCTGCAGAAGGGGGAGGGACAGGCAGGTCAGGACCCTGTGGGGTTGCCTGTAGGAAGTGGGCAGGGTTTCTGACTGTGGTTGTCTGCTGCCAGGCTGTCATTGAATCTTACTCAGGCCATAGTCCCTTTCATCTGGGTCACTCTCGTGCTTCCTCCATCGGCAGCACAGGTGCTGGAATATCATGGTCATGTGGCTGAAGATGATCAGAGGTGGGGGCAGAACTGGCCTTTCGTGGAAAGTCATGATGAGCTGATACCTCTGAAACTTCCACACTTGGTTAGATATCGACTTTACCTCAAAAAATGTATTGCTGAAATAGAGCAGAGAGAATCCAGTAAGAAAGCCTGCTGCTTTCTATAGCCCCAGCTCCCGCCAGCCCCCACCCACCACCCCATGGCCCGTAGAAAAGTCCACTCACTTAAAGACGGCAATGAGGAGGTTGACCAGCAGGATGTTTGCCACCAAGAGGTAGCAGGCCATGATGGCTGGCACAATCCACGCTCCTGTCTTGCAGGGAGGCAGCTGGATTATTTTGCCATCCTCTCGGGTCTCATTCTGTCCACAGGGAGCTGGAGGAAGCAACACAGGCAAGAAGTGAGAAAACTTGGCTACTCGTTTTAAAAACAAAACAAAACAATAGTGATTTGAATGAGGGTTTTAGATGGAAGAAAAAGACAGCCATCTCAAACAGAAAAAAACCAAAAGGTTCTAAAAGAGCCAAAATAGAAAAATGAGAGCTGCGTGAATATCACAAAGGACTGTTTCTCAAGAGGGCAGTCAGTTCCCCCTGCTTCCCTGGGTTGTCCCCTGGCCCCTGACACTCAGTGAGGGAGGCCTGGGGGTGGAGACAGAGAGTCCTGCCTCTCCAGCAAGTTACTTTCAAAATGTGCTGTGGAAGTCATCAGCTGACAGCTTAAGAGCAGCAACATTGAGGGGTATTGATTGGAAATTAACACTGGGCCAGCTGTTAATTGCTGCAAGAAACAACCCAAGGGCTCAGAGCTAATGATTTGCTGTCTCAGTATGGAAAGAAAGCACTGGGCAGCACCTTGGGAAGTATTTAGAGGGCTTGTCACTCGGTGCTACTGATGGGTGGGATTTTGCTGGAGGGCAATGGAGTGTGGTGGTTGTGGGACCATGGAACCCACAGCCACTGCTTTCCTCCAGCAGCATATTCACTCCAAAAATGTGCTTTTTAGGGCACAGTGAACAAAACCTAATTGCAGTTGAATAAATGGGCAAATAGGAAAAAAAAAAAAAAAGATCTGGGGGTGGGGGTGAGGAGGAAGGTGATGTGTGGGACTGGGTAAGCGTGAGTAATGTGCTAATGAGGCCCGCTTGGAGTTTCCAGGTAAATGCAGAAGAAAGAAATAAACCCTCTTTATAGTACTGCACTGACAACATGTCTCCTGGAGTGACGGATGCCTTCAGGTGCCAGCCCTCTGATGTTGGCCTTAGGACATGGTCTTTCTGCATCTACTTGTGAAAGGGGGTTGGGGTGAAGAGAAGTGGGCAGCACCAAGAGCAACAGCCACAGGTTGCTTTTGGTGATGTGCCAGGAAGGAAGGTTTGTAAAGCCGACTCAGAATCTGTTTGGCTGGAGGGCCTGGCAAAGGGTGTCCATTCTCTTCTCCGGAGCTCCTATTGCTAGGCTGTGTGTTTTGCACTGCTTCTCAACCCTGGTTGCTGGGGATAACCTGGGGAGCCTGATAAAATGCCAATGCCCAGTTGTTGCATCCAACTGGATTAGTTTCCAGGGGTACCTTGGACATTTCTTTTCAAACTTCCTGGGTGATTCTCAGTTGCTGCAAAAGTTGAGCCCACTGAGCTTGAATTAGGCTGGAAAAAATGACCTGATTTTTGACATGCTCTGAAGACCAAAACACATGTTCCAGCCCAGGAGGGTTGAATGCCATCATGTCACCCATGCTCTGTCTTTATGTTCAGGACAAGATGGACAAGGTGCCACCTTGGTTCTTCCTGCAAGATGATTGGATGTTGGAATTGGATGTTTTTGAGAAGCAGGAATCTTTTTGTTATTGGCTGCTGAGGCACTGACTACCCAAGACAGCCCTGTGAGAGGTTCTTGTCATTTCCTCCCTTCAAAGGCAAACCCAGTGATGGAGGCCACACTGGCTTCAGGATGAACTCCAGACTTGGAGAGCAGCTGGCCCAGTGCGATCTCTTGCTGTTTCCCACCTCTCTCTCTGGGCACCAACTGGACCAAGTTCCTTGCAGTTCCTAGAAATGCCACGCTGTGTCTTGTTTCCTGATTTTGAGCCATGCTGTTTCATCTACTTCCAAAAGGCCCCTTGATGCTGTGGTCCTCCTTCCTGCATCACCTGGGTGGGTCCCATGCCGTAATGCTCATCTAGTGTTCTGAAGCCCACCCCCAGTTCACCTTCTACCTCCTTCCAGCAGGATGGTGCTAGATAGCATCCTTGAGATCGCAGAGCACCCTCTGCTTGTCCTTTGGGAGGCTCTCACACCACACTGCCATTGATAATTTACTCATCTATGCCCCACACAAGATTCCCAGTGGGAAAATTGCTTTTCCAGCTTTCCTGTCACCTGGTTTAGTGTGCACACAGAACATATCCATATGCATCTGTCCATGATCAATGCTTGTTGAAAGAATAAGAGAAATCATGCTGACATAGTCTGGTGGTTTAGCAGCAATAGACATTTCTCACACCTGCATGTGTTTACCTAGGATGCACAGTCCTAGCTCTGGGGGGTGTTAATGTCTCCTTCCATATGTCCCTTACAGAATCGCTCCCTCAGCTTGGCAAGAAGAATGCTCATTGGCTTTTCATGCTCAACCAAAATTCAGAATCTTTGTGACCCTCTTGACCCAGGTCCTGGAATTAACACTGCTGTTCTGTCCTCTGTGAAGTTTCCCCTGCCTACTCTACCTGCTTCCTCCCAGCCTGATAGTCTAGTGGGATTGATGCTCCCCTGTTTTGCACTTTCCTCTGGCTCCTGTTCATATACCTCTGGGGAAGGCAACAAAGAACAGCAGAAATAATTTCCTGGGGAAAGCCACAGAGCTTATAGATCCTAGGTCTCCATTTCTAACTTCATCCTGAGAGATTATGAAATAAACTTGTGAGAAGTAGAGCTTACCCATTGAGGTTTTTTTTTTTTTGCATGTGTGTGTGTATGCACACACGTGTGCGCGTGTGCTTGGATTGAACCTAAGGCCTTTTGCCTGCTAGGCAAGCACCCTAACACTGAGCTACATCCTTAGTCCTTTTGTGTTATTTTTTTGTTTTTTGAGACATAGTCTCTCTAAGTTGTACAGTCTGGCCTTGAACTTGTGATCCTCCTGCCTCAGCCTTCTGAATGGCTGGGATTATAGGCATGTGCCATTGTGTCCAGGCATCTTGTTCTTTTTGAGCCTATGTTTAGAGCAAGGCCATATAGACACTTCCTTTCTCCCAGCCGAGAGGGGAAACCAGAGAGAAGAGCAGGTGCTTGCATTTCCATGGGCCTTTGCACGGTGTCATAGACCCTTCTCTAGGTTTCTTAAATTCCTGTTTGATTGCTCAAAAACTCTCACTAACTAAAACTTGGATCAGTCCAAAGTCTGAATATAAAATTTGATTTGACGTCAATGTGTTTGGTCCTGGGAATGCCCTGACAATCCCTTGGCTATTATTTTGCCCCAGCTTCCCCCAACTTCCATACATCTTGCCTTTATAGAGGTAACCCTAAGTTAGTGGTTAGAAACATACATTGTAACTTGCATTGACTCCACCACTTTCAAGTGACCTGTCTTCAGATTACTCCATGAACATCACCTTCCTAACCTATGAAATGTTAGTAGTGATACCATGGGAAGATAATTGTCAGATCATTACATGAGATAATAAATGCAAATCACATGGCTCAGTATCTAGTACATAGCACTCAATGGACATCAGCTAATATCATCATTAGTATTGTTATTTTTGTAATTAATGGGCTTTAGTCTTCTCGGGTTTAGGGACTATATTTATTTTCCTTTGTTTTGCAGTCATTAAGTGTAGCACTTTATTAAATGATTATCATATGCTGGGTACATGCTATGCTTGGAATTAAAGAGAATTCCCATTGTTAAAGAACCCACAATTTAGTGGGGGACACAGAGAAGGAATGCAACGTTGCATTATTGTGTGGCATGAGCTAGTGTGGGGTTCTGAGGGTTCCCTCATGCTTGATTGCTGCAGTCCCACTGGCCTGGGTCACACAGAGTGGACTGGGAATCAGGACTAGCCTCAGGAATATCATCTAGATTCTATAGCAACAAGTGTGGTGTAACTGAATTAGATGATCCTTGTGACAGTAATAATGATAATAAAAGTGAATCACTAAGATACAGCCTTCATTTGGCAATACCAGCAAAGAGGCAGTGAACATTATATGCAGGACTTAGTGCAAAATATTGCTTTATAATGGCTCCTAATATAGCCTTATTCTGTGTATTTATCTGCATAAGAGATGACTCAAACTTACAGATGTCTACCACTGATGAAGATGAACTGAGTGCTTTAAGCCCTGATGAGCAGCTGATTTCAGGATGGAAGATAAGTTATCTGGATTGTTATATGACACCAATCAGTATCTGGGGGCTCACGTCTCCACAGAAATGCCCCAGACACATATACTCAAGATAGCCCACAGGTGGATTGTTAAGGACACATGGATTGGTGGCTACCACTGTGACTCTTTCTCTGCTTTTGGGATCCAATACTTGGGTGGTTTTTCTTTTCTTTTTTGGTTTTGTTTTTCTTTATTCAGATAAACTTTACAAAATTAATTAATTCAAGGAAATTTCCTTTCAACACAGGATTGCTAGATTTTGAAAATGGCAGGTAAATCTGTCCACACAATTCCATGCTCAGATCACAGAAGTCTGTAATAACAGAGCTAACTGCCGTTAGCATGATTTGGGTGGTGTTTCTACCAGTCGTCTTGTGAAAGTAAATGTTTTGTCACCACCTGCTTGAGATCATGTGACATGTTATCGTCTTCTTCTTTATTGCTGACCATCAGGGAGACTCCCCATGGTGATATCTGTGGATTCCACTTGCCTAGTATATGTTGCCCTTTCTTCTAGTAAGGACATCCTGGTTCCCCCTTGCACATTCACCCAACACCCACTCTCAGCTCATGAAATCTGGGTGAAATGAACTCCAATACCATATCTAAGAGAAGATCAATCATTCTACTTCAACCCCTTATTGTATAGGGATTGGACATATGACCTGGCCTGACCAATCAGAGCCAATGAACATGAGCCATGGGACTCTTGTTGGAATTATTATGTATTGGAAACTATCTTTTTAATAATGTAATGTAAGGTCATCAAGTAGAAAGGGACTGCCCAAGAGTGATTCTCTTGCAGAGAAGAGAAACTGATTCTTCACCCAGTCATGTCTGAAATTAGCCTTCTCCAGTTATATGAACCATCAATCCTTCCTTTCCCAAGTCAATTTGAATTGGGTTTCTATCACTTTCAATTAAGAGTCCCAACTAATACAATCACTTCCATTTCTGCTTCCTGTCCACAGGCCAATAAAAGATGCTCATATTTTGCACCCTATTCTTTAGACATTGCATTTGGAGTCTTGAAATAGCATAGAAACACTGGAAGAAGCAATCAGAGACACAGAATCTGACCTGATACCACAGTTGAACCAGTGTCAGGGTTTTAGGAGGTAGAGCCCATTGCTTCTACCCTTCTTCCCCAAAGTTTAAAAATATATAATTGAAGGCATTTATACTGATGAAGCTCACCTTTTGTCCAGTTGAGGCCTTGGACTCAGAAACCCATAACACAGATTTGATCTTTTATAAAATTAAGGGGTAAATGCAGTTGGGAAACTATGACCAAGCACCTACCAGCTACCCCTGAAGTGAAAAAAACTTGTTCTAGAAGGTGATCCTAGGTAAATTAAGCCACAGGAGCCTCAGGGTGGGTGCAGGCACAGAGGAGGAAGGTTACATTGACTCAATTGGAGCCAGATTAGAAAGGATCCAGCATTTGGACATTTAAATTCTCTATGGCTGATTTATGTGGGTCTCACTGACACACTGCAGGGCAGAAAGCTGGCAGTACCTTTTCTGCTAGCTTTGTATTCATAAGTAGGAACAAATAATTGGGTTTCAGAACACACCGATAGCTTGTGTGCTCACAATCTAGCCAGGGTAGATAATAAGAAGAAAGTCCACCCTTTTCCCTACATACTATGGAGGTTTTGGAGCACAGTCTTGGAATTATTCTTTTTCTCTTGGTACTTGGGATCGAACTCACTTGCTAGGGAAGCTCTCCATCACTGAGCTATATCCCCAGCCCTTTCTTTCTTCTATTTATTTCCTTCCCTCCCTACCTTTTTCTTTTCTTTTCTTTCTGAAGCAGGGTCTCATTAAATTGCCCAGGCTGGTCTCCAACTTGTGATCCTCCTGCCTCAGTCTCCCAAGTACTTGGTATTACAGGTATGCACCACTACACTCACCTTGCAACTTTTTTTTTCATTAAATAATACTTTTATAATAATTAAAGGAATTGGTGGTATAACTCAGTGGTAGAACACTTGCCTAGCAAGTGTGAGGCCTCGGGTCCAATCCTTAGCATCACTGCAACAATAACAAATACGCTGAAAAATGAAAACTAAATAAGGATCAAAAGCATTCTTACAAGGTTATAAACTCCAAGAGAGCAAGGCTTTTGGCTCTTTTGTTCACTAGATACTAGGGCACTGCTTGGCACATGGTAGAGGTTCAATAAATATTTGCTGAATGGATGCAGACAGGAATGTCATGTTATTGGGCCACTGTCTGTTTTCCTATTTACTTCAAGATCTCACTAAGTGCTACCATGATTTGTCAATATAGGATGACTTCTGTGAAAGCAAAATACCAACAGAGGGAAACGATAGATTATAATTCTTTTTTATTGGCAATTGTCAAGGTTAAAGTAACAAGCTTGAATGTTGGCAAAAGTGGTAGAAAATCTCTGAATACTTCTGTATAAATCTCTGCAGCAAACCAACTACAATACCCCATCCTGCATCCATGACAAACACGGCTAATTCATTTTGATAATATTCTTTCCCTTTGAGCCAAGATGGAACATTGGAATCCTCAAGATAAAACTCCTACAAGTACAGCCAATTAACTGAAATTAATACAAGAGTGAGGTCATTCTCTTACCCCTGTAATAATGGGAATGTGCTGGGTACTCAGAAGGTGAGGAAGGAGGATCCCAAGTTCAAATTTATTCATAGCAACTTAGCAAGACCCTCAGCAACCTGAGACCTTGTCTCAAAATAAAAATTTAAAAAGGACTTGGAATGTAGCTCAGTGGTAGAGTGTGCCTGGGTTCAATCCCCAGGATAACCCCCACCACCTCAAAATAAGGGAATGTGAGGTCTGGGGTGAAAGGTCATTTCTATCCCTTGTCAGGATCCCTAGCAGAGGCCAGACCAATGGCTCCTCACAGTTGCCCAGGAACCAAAAAGAAACAAAAAAGACATCCTGCTTATCTCAAATGTTGACATTTCTGACAAGAGGACTGCTCTGAGAGTACTGTGGATTTTGCCCACA
>PVKS010015034.1:0-15675 GCA_004027875.1 Aplodontia rufa | reverse complement strand
CAACTCTGAGATACTAAGTAGTTCCCGTGCAAACATTTAAAACTGGAAAGTAAAATGAATATATATATACACACACACATATATATGTGTGTGTGTATATATATATTCAAAGGGAGATTAGTAGAGGAAAGAGACAGGGAGAGGGAGAAGTTGAGGGAAGTGTGGGGAAGAGAATTGGGGAAAAATATATGGGGCAGGTATGAAGGTGTAACAACAAATCTCTTCATTTTGTACAACTATTTAATTGTGCATTAATTAAAAAAAAGGTGCTGCCCCCAGAAAAATGCTGTTTCTAGTTTTTCCTTTATCTGAGACCCTCAAAAGCGAAGGACAGTGAAGATCCGGAATGAACATCTGTGGGAGCATAGCGTGTGCTGGGCACCTCACGTCAGCCCTTGCACTTAAAGCTTCCTAGCAGCTCCGTAAAGAACACATTGTCCTTGTTTCATAGTGGAGGAAACACATGCTGAGAGGTGACTGCCTTATCCAGAATCACACAGCTAATCGGCGATGATGCCAGAATCACTCCTTTTGTTCAAAAAAATACCCAGTTCCTGCTAAGTGCTGGTGGCAATCGCACTGGAGATGTGATTACAAACAGAATAAACATGTAGGCTCTGTTCAGAGACACTGGATTTTGGCTTGTTGCTGTTGACACAAACAACGTGGCCTGAACTGTACAGATGAAGTAATAAGTGTACGGAACACTTTAAAGTTCTGAGTGCAGAGAGAGAATTTAGGTTTACGCATGGGTGTAGGCCTTGACCTCCCCAAATCGAGACGCTTGCCTTGTTCATTTCATCTGATAATGTGCAAGGAAAAGGAATGCTTATTTATTTAATATGCACAGCACATTGTTCCCCCAAAGTAAGAGCAACTGAAAATGAAACACTGATCAATGTTTGATAAATCAGCATTATCCTTAAAAATAAGATGAAAGGGTATTTTTGAAGACGATCTTCCTCTGTGTTCTGAAGATGCGGCCTAACAGCTTATTTCAACTTGCAGGCAATGGAATACAGAGCTCAGTTGAATATCTGACTACATTTATCCTATTTTTTTTTTTTAAAGAAAGGATTTTCAACTGAAAATCCATCTTGAAAAGATAATGGGACAAAGAGGATTTCTTCCTCCCCTTTTGAAAATCCATATTTTGCTGTGGAGGATTTAGAACATCATTAGCGCAGCTCTGGTGGCTCACTCCCAGGGTGAATTCGATTTAGATGATGCTGTTCTTTGGCTGTTTCCTGACACAATACTCTTCTTCGTGAGACCGCTGGAGATGCCTCACTGCATGGCCACATCTTTCTAGAAGTTTCCTTATCTGAAGGTCTTAGAAGGTGGTAGCTGCAGGCAGAAGCTTTTTCTGTGGACACATGGGGGGTTCCTATTCCTTTAGTAGGTGACTGTCAATGTCCCCTACTAATGGAGGTCTGGAAGAGCAGAGGTAATCTAAAATAAGGTAAGTTCCAAGTGTGTAGAGTCTGAAGCTCCACCCGCTGACTCCGGTTTTTGCTTATTTTGTGGCTTACATCTTTTCCCTTCTCCTAACCCAGCTACTAGGTGAGATGCCCATTGTTCAAAATGTGGCACAAAGGTAACCTTTAGAAATTGGCAGGAGGCCTCTGGTCCTCCTTTTGTTGATGATGTTCCTTACAGGGTGGTACAAGACAGCTCAGGAGGCCCAAGAGGAGTTTAGGACACAGGGACAGGGCATTAAATAACACCAAATCAGCTGGGCATGGTGGCCATCCCTATAATACCAGTGGCTCAAGAGGCTGAGGCAGGAGGATGGCAAAGGCAGCCCTAGCAGCTCAGTGGTAAGTGCCCCTAGGTTTGATCCCTGATACCAATTAATCAATAAATAAAAACCACTAAATCAGATAGTAAGAAAGTGATGAGCTTTTCAAGACTCTGATTATCCTAACCCCATCAGAAAGAAACTGTCAGTTTGAGGAAAATCTCTCTTTGTTTCTCTCAAGAGAGAGGATGAGAATGAGAGAGAGAAAGACAGAATCAATTTTATTTATTTATTTTTTTAATCTGGTCTTTGTTTTTCTGACACTTAGTTGTGCATGTGGTGCTGGGGTTTGAAGTTGGGTCCTTATGCATGCCAGGCAAACACTCCAATCACTGAGCCACTGCTCCAGCCCTGAGGATAATATTTCTGTAATGCTTCCATCACAGTTGCTAAAGTCTCTTTTTTGGTAATGTCTCAGTGGGCTGAAGGTTCAAACCTCTAGCAAGGATTTCATACTAACATGGTGCTTTCATTCAGTTTATTTTATGAGTACTTCTATTTACATCACATCATACTGATTTTCAACATATGGCCATGATATAATTTTTTAGAGTTTAAAAAAAGTGACTTAATTTAAAAAATTCAAGGAATAGAACAGAGGTTACAAAATGGTAAATAGGAGATGTAGCTAATTAAATGTTGAGAAATGCTGGATTAAAGGATCTCCAAACTTCCTAGATGCCAACATTCTACTGCTCCACGATTTCATGAAGAGGAGCAAACAGTCTTGAATAATTCACAAATGGGACCAACAACACAGTCTCTAACTCTTTAGGCCTTCAGGTTTGTGGTCCATCTGCAATGTGCACAGTTTTAGCTTTGAGCTATTCAGAAAGCACTATTAATTGGGAATTTTTCTTTTTTTTAATCTACTGAATTAGAAATCAGGGCGTCACATGTTGTGACATGTGTTGGAGTCTTTTGGGGAAGAGGGGAGGAAATTCCATTCTCTGTTTTCTGAGTTCTATGTTCTGGCTATCCATATACCTAGCTTTCCCTAGAGATAAAAATTGCCATTTATTTGCTTTTACTCGAGAAAGCATCCAAATTACAACCTTGGTAGTTCATTATTTTATATTGGGAATTCCTACTAGAAAGATACACACCTCTGGGGCTGTGTGGCTCAGCGGTTACAGTGCTTGTCCGGCATGTGCAAGTACACAGGTTCAAACCCCACCACTCATGTACACAAATAAATGTGCGAGCAATGAAAGCCATGTGAAAAACTCAATAAAAAGTGATTCTCTCTCTCTCTCTTTCTCTCACTGTCCTTCTCTCTTAAAAAATAAAAAGATACACAACTCTTCCCGGGAAGGATGGGTGCGTACTCTAGTCTACTGTGTATGTCGGGGAGTTCGCTGCAATGATATAGCAGATTGATTGCACCAACAGGCCAGTTCCTCTACCCTGCCTGTATTCAGGTTCCTTTGCTGAGTGATTTTAGTTTCTCTCATTGAACAGGTAGAATGTATCTCTACCTGGGATGCTAGCAAATGTGACCCATGCAGAAGCTTGAAAAGGCCCTTGAGCATTTCTGTTTTTGCTGTTCCACTTCAGCTATCACCATGACAGACCCGCCTGAGCTAGCCAGCTGGAGGGCGAAGCCTCTTCTAGTTGCTTCTGTTGTCTAAGTTGAGGCTGTTCTGGATTAGCTGATAGCCAGCTGACCTTCTTGGCACATGAGGAGCCTAGCCAACACCAGAAAACCATCCACCCAACCCACAGGCTTGCGAGAATGATAAATGCTTACGGCTTTAAGCCACTGAGTTTGGGGTGGTTTGTTCTACAGCCTGTTGTGTGAATAGAAACCCCTTATGCATGCTCAACTTCCCTTGCCCTGCACACAACTGGAAATGGCAGCCCTAGGTCCTCTAGGTTGACAAAGCCTAGAGGCTTTGTCATCTGTGACACTTCATCCAGGTCACAGATGATTGGCACAGATCCCATCATTGCCCAAGGAGGGGTGAGTTCATTGAGTGACTGGTGACTAATCAGACTCCTTGTGTTTAGAAATTAATCTGCAGTGCAGAGACTTTAGTTAGGTGACGGCAGCTACTTAATTGAAAGGTCATATAGAGCCAGACCACATTGGTTAAGCTGCGTGAGAAAGGGAAAGGAGGAAGAAGGAAGAGAGTGAATGAGAAAAAGGGGGTAGGGAGAAAGGGAAGGAGGAAGAGATGATTGACAGACTGAGGCTGGGGAGAAGTAGAGGAAAGCAGATGAAGATTGGCCACAGCTTCAGATGCTGACTTTCCAAAACTACTTCCAGGTCATTTCCAGTCAGCTTACGTCATGCTTTGTGTCCTGTCTTTGGCTGTCTCTGCGGTTCGCTCTTCCACGCTTACAGTCAATCTTTCCTTAATCTAGTTTGAGTGGTTTTGTTTTCTTGCAATCACCATTTCCCCTGGTGCGTCATTAGCACCTTGGAGAGAAGCAGCTTCAGACCAGTAGTTAACAGGGGAGGCAAGATCCAGAGCGCTGGGAACTCTGGGACTAGGGAGGACACCACTGAGATGGCAGGAGGAGGGTCTCAGAGGGTTGGAAACAAAACCATTTAATTCACAATTTTACTTTACCAGAGGCTTACCTCCTCCTCCTCATTACACTCCTTTTAAAAATTTGCCTAAACTATGATTAGATGAGCTTTTTCCTTTGCACCAAAGTAGCAACAAGACATTTGGAAAACAAATGAAATAAATTATCTACTTTTCTAGATTTTCTGTGCTGCTGTCCACCCCCATCATAATTCTTGACTGCGATGTTCGTATCAAGTTGCAAGAAAACATGCTCCAGAGCTACTAGGGCAGGCGGAGGGTTCCCTTCCATCAAAGGGGCAGGGGAGCGTGATGCTACTTGCATTGCTCTGACTGTGGAGGGCTTCCTCTGAGGGTCCACACCACCTGAACCCCCATGCCACACACAGAAGAAGGCACTTGTTTTGTTTAAAATGGACTCACACACTGTTTTCAGAAACCCACACATCTTTAGGTTATTTATGTTCTTTAGGATATTTGAAGAGGTAAGAGCCAGGATCCTTTTTCTTATAAAGAAGAAACCAGCAATGCTGTATCAAGGCTGTCTGTGTCCAGAGAGATCAGTACGGTGAGCCAGACAGCACATCTCCGTGCAGAAGCACCTTGGGGGACACAAGGCTGTACCAACTGCACAGAAATGATTCAGAGATCCCGACGGCTTTCATCAGATTGTGCCTGAGGGGTCATATGACATCTATGGAAGCAATCAATATGGCCCCTAATATTCAGGAATGCCTGTATAAGCAAACACAAGTTCCCACTGACATTCCTTACAATAGTGACAATGCAAGAAGTCCACCTGTACTCAGCTCATGCTCCAGGTCCTAATCTGCTGGCACACTTCCCTCTGGATGCCCCTCATTCATTTATTGCCATCCTGATCCCTCACTCTGCTCTCCTGCCTGTTCTTCTCTGTTTATGCTTAAAACTTGAGCTTTTCACCCTGCAATTGATGGTGATCCCCAAACAGCAAGAAAATCCAGATAGAAAGCAGTCCATGTTCTGCTTAGAACCTGAACAGCTGTTGACCGGCTTAGATGCCAGAGCCCAGCACTTGCAACGGCGCTGTGAACCCAAGTGCAACAGTGTGCTGGATGTAAGCACCACCACTATTATAATAAAATAAGTAGGTGGCAGTACATGCCTGTAGAAGGGGACTAACAAACATGGACACATGTTGGTCAAAAGAAAGTAAAATAAACGTTTTCATCTTGATAGATTCATCTGTTAAAAACAGTGAACTCAAATGCCAATCAAGTGGAGAAATGGGGTGGGGGGGATAGAAAGGGGGAAGGACAGTTTGCTGTCCGTCATGGTAGGGATGTTTAAAATAATGACATTATTGTATGTTTCCTGTTTTTTAAAAATCTTAATTAATTAATTAATTTTTTGATACCAGGGATTGAACCCAGTGGTGCTTTACCATTGAGCCACATCTCTAGTCCTTTTTACTTGGCTAAGTTGCTCAGGGCCTTGCTAAGTTGCTGAGGCTGGTCTAGAACATGCAATCCTCCTGCCTCAGCCTCACCAGCTGCTGAGATTACAGGCATATGCCACCATGCCTGGCTGTGTTTCCTGTTTTGGAAGCTATCCACAACTGACTCCCCTTACTGAATCATTCCTTGAAGTCCCTTGATATGAAGTACTAACTCGATAGGTTGATTTTGAGGCCTAGATCTGATGTTTCATCATCTCTGCACCTTTGGGTAAGTCTGTTGATGTGTCGGAGCCTCAGTTTCCTTACTGCTAAGCCTGATATAATAATGATAATAGAAATAATATTAAATAATGATGATGGTATATGCCTAGCTTCCTTCATTGTTCATCCAGAAAGTATTTATGGAGCTCCTAGTAGGAGCCAGGCACTCTTTTAAGTGCTCAGAGAATAAGACATTAAGATCCCCACCCTCCCACAGGCTGCACTGGGGAAGCGATGGTGGTGGTAAGGGGTATTGGGAGAGAAAGAAACAACAGCATAAAAATGAAAAAGCTGAGAGGGATGTTAGGAGGCCGGCCAGAAGGGAGATGGGATGAAAGAAAAAGTGAAGTAGGGCAGAGGGCTCAGGAGGGTGCATGGGTGAGCAAAGACCCCAGTCTTGGATGAAGGGTCCGCTAAGAGGCTTGGGGACAGAGTGTTCCACGTAGCAGGCCTTGCCAGGCCAAGGCCTGGATGGACGCATACCTGACATGCTCTGTGAACACAAGAGGTCCCTGTATCTGAAGTCATGGTGAAGATGCAGTTAGAGGAGAGGAGCACTAAGGGGCAGAGGGAGGAAGACATCACAGGGGGCCTTTGGAGGAATCTTAGATTACTATTTATTGTACCCCTTCACAGGATTTATTATAGGAAGTCAGTAATTCGCCAGGTCCCCTCCAGCTTCTGCCGATGGCTTCTCATCTGAGAATGAAGCCCTTTCTTCATTGCTTCTGCTTTCCCTGTAGTTTGCAGGGCATTTAGATGAAGCTGGGAGCACCCTGTACACCCAAGGGGGAGCAACGGAGGTGGCTGCATTTTGCCGCCCCAGCCTGTGACGGTGACTCTCAGACTCCTTTTCACACGCACCTACAACAAAGAAGTGGAGGGCTAAGGAGGATGGGTGCCAGGGCCCTCGCAGGCTTCTCTCAATTCCACCCACACACAGCAATTCTGCCTTTATTGGCCAAACAGCAGTCTGCCCAGGGAAAGCTGATTTCTAATCTGTTTGAGCAAAAGAAACTTTTACGGATAGATGAAAACCTCACAGCATGAGGCTTGGGAGAGGGAACAGGTTCTTATTGATGGCATCAGGGCACAGGCCCAGCTTTTCTCACTGCAGCTAAACTCCACTGTGGTCGCTGCTCAGCACACACTGTTCATCACACCGACTGCGTCCAAGAATAATACGCTCAGCTACAGGCAAAACCCCTCCATTCTTTCCAGAGGCAGGAAATTTAGCCCCAAGTTGTAACCATGGGTATCTGAAAATTTTCTAGACAGTTCTCCTAAACAGTGAGCATATTCACCATAAAATATATGAGAAGGGATAGATTTAAATTCTTATTTTCCTTCATGAAGCTAGGAGACAGGTTTGACTTTTTTCCCCCTTCTTCCCCCCCCTTTTTTTTTTTTGGTTAAGCATAAGAAATGGTTTGTTGCAGAAAATCGGTATTCTTCTCTTAGGCCTGAAAAAACCCTCTCCCACAAAATCAACTCCACTGATCATATTCATTAGAGTATCTGAAAATAAGGTGGTGTCACTTTGCGATTGTACAAGCACTCCAGAGCATGAGTTGGTGACATGAAAGCTGGCTTGGATATGTTTTTCTAAAAAATGTGGCACCACAATTTCAATAAGCACATGCTTCATGAAGCTCTACAGTGAACACGATGTATGAGTGGTGCTTCCTTTGGCCAAGTTGGTTTGAACAGACCTGTGGGAAAATCCTGAAACTAAACCACAAGCAGGATAAAAATTGGCCAGTTTCTAGGCTGACATAGAAAGGAAACAAGTCTTGGTCTTTTTTTTTTTTTTCTTTTTAACTTATATCCCCTGCCTAATTGTAAAACAAAAGCCATTCACTAGGCTGTGACAGACCAGTACTTGCAGGGTACAAATTTGGGCAGTTTATAAAAGAATACTCTCTCTCTCTTTCTCTTCAGTTTATGCAACTAATTAGTAAAAGGAGATGGTTAATATTCAGGTTTTGTGCTACATCCTTCATGATTATACACATACACACAACACACATGCTCACATAGAAGAGAGAGAAGAAAGGGAGAGATAAAAAGAAAGAGGAGAAAAGAGAACCAAAGGTTTTTGAGACGTCAAGTTCATCTTGACTTCTAAGTTTGCTAACAAGATGCAGAGGAGTAGCCTCATGCATGACTTCAATCAGATCCCTGTGTAAGATGCAATTCTATTTAAGGCTACATAGAACCGATCTCCAGCAGAATGAGCATAGGAATTGTTCATTGGAGCCACAGCGGGATGTGCTAACTCGAACAGATAAAAGGCAGATGGCCAAGTCTTTGGCAGGGTTGACATGGATCTGACAAAACAAGTTTAAAAGTCAAGTATAGCAAGCACTTAACAATTTTCTAGCAAGTATTTCTGGTTACAACCATCGCACAGAAGGACACATCAGGTTCTAGGTCAAGTGCTTTCGCACAGAGTACCTCATTCGATCACCACAATAACCAACATAGTTTTACAAAGGTATTAAGGTTAGAGCAGATGACCACTAAAAAAAAAATGCATAAGTTCTGCAAGCAACACCTTAGAATTTCTGACTTATTAATTTACTTTTTAAAGTTCTTTTTAAAAAATACCTTCTAAGCACTTTTGCTATATTCTAGGTGTTATTCTGCATGCTTTATAAATATCAGCTCATCAAAAACCATAGCAAGGAACTATTATTATCTTAATTTTACAGGTGAGTAAACTGAGCCATGAATAGGGAAGTAACTTATACACAGCTAGTAAGAGGCAGAGCCTGGATTTAAATCTAAGATTCTATCATCTCAACTACTGCATTGTGCTACTTCTCATGGTGAGAGGATTGAAAATTATTTTAAGGGTAAGGATGATTTAATGCCCAGCTACCTGCATTTGGACTTCCCATCTTTGTATCTGGGTTAGTAACTATCAAATGGTGATGTCTATAATAATACATTTTCCATATTATAATGACTTTTGAGGGCGGATTTGACTTTGTGGGATTTTGGCCAACATGCTTACTTTCAAACCACTTTTAGGTAGGCAATACGTTCAATGCAAGAGGAAGACTGGTTACCAAAAGTATAATGAAAGAAACGAAGAAGGCCAATTTTCATGTTACTTGTTGCCCAACAATTCCTTTGGAAATGAGTATACCGATCCTCTTTGGCAGGGACATAAACAATTTCGGTTTAGGAAGTATTGTTTATAGTGTGTTAAACAAAGCAATTCCTCCCATAGGCTCAAAGACTCTGTGGAACACCTCTTTAGGTCTTATTTTTCCTAGATCTGTTTTAGATGCATGGAGACAGAGACCTCTCCATTTCACCAAACAGTGCAAATGGACCCAAGAATGAGCAATCTGCTTAGACATAGCTATTTGCACCTAACTTTACTGATAGCTTCATTTGGCATAGTAGGGTTGGGTTTGCACTAGGATCTCTGACAAGAAGTGGTTAAAGACCAGTTAATGAGGCTTATATAAGCAACGAACAAAGCCCAGTCTTGTTATGAAGAATATTCCATTATTTCATGTTACTAGGTAATTGGAGGAACTGGTTATATGTGTGGTTGTCATGGATATGCACTGCTCCAAATGGTCCCAGATTATAATAGGATCCAGTAATGTGAAGTTTAGGTATCTTAGGCAAAGAGGTCTGGCTTTATGAACTGGTGGAAGCCTGTGTGTCAGCATTTGAGACTAATCAAGATGCTAGCAATCATGTTTATAAGCTCCAAATTCCAAGAGGTAAATTTGCTGCCATAGAGTACTTCTAATAAGGGGCTGGAGACATGGCTCAGTGGTAGAGTGCTTGCTTGGCATGTGTGAGGACCCAGGTTCAATCTCCAGTACCACATATACAACTAAATAAAGGAAAAGCAAAAACTAGATGAAAAAATAAAATCAACTCTCTCTTTCTCTCAAAAAATGAAAGAATACTAGTAGTATTGGTAGGGTCAAAGGGCAGAGCAGTGCCAATAAACTCTTCATTGCAGTGACTATATGTACACACACACACACACACACACACACACACACATTTTTTTTGGTGGGGGGGATAGCAGGGATTGAACCCAGAGGCATTTAACCACAAAGCCACATTCCCAGCCTATTTTTGTTTTTGATTTTGAGAGGGTCTTGCTAAGTTGCTTAGGGCCTCACTAAGTTGCTGAGGCTGGTTTTCAGCTTGTGATCCTCCTGTGTCAGCCTCCAGAGCCACTGGGAGTACAGGTATGAGTCACTGTGTCTGGCTCATTTACTCTTTTTGATTTAATTTTTTTTGCTTATTATGCTTTGCCTCCACTCTAAGCTATGTTTCCGTGGAACTGACCCAGAATATTGATCCATGAGCAAAAGTTCATAGGACTTAATTTGCTCTATTTTGAGATTTAAAGAGATAAATTTAATGATGCTTTCATCTTAGTATTGTGGTCGGAACTAGTTAGTGCTCAAAATTGGGGTTACTTAGGATTCTGGGACTCTCTGTATATAATCTTCATCCAGTTATTTCTTCCTCTTTCCCTGGGAAAATCTTGATGTAAATTAGGTAAAATGAAATATTGGGCCATTAAGACATGACCCTTAACTACTAGAGAAAATAGATCCAAACACCAAATGTTCACTGATAGATCAGCCAATTGGTGGAGAATAGGGAGAAGCTAGTTAATTCCAAATAAATTGCTTGATTCCAAATAGCTCCAGGATGGGAATACTGGAAATAACTTTGTAGTTTAACTTTTTCGTTATTGTTTTTGTTACTGGGGCTTGAACCCAGGGGCACTCAACCACTGAGTCACATCCCCAGCTCTTTTTATTTTGAGACAGGGTCTTGCTAAATTGCTTAGGGCCTCACTAAGCTGCTGAGGCTGACCTTGAACTTGTGATCCTCTTGCCTCAACCCCACCACCCCTAGCCTCCTGAGTCCCTGGGACTACAGGCACGTGCCACCACGTCCCACCCTTTGTAGTCTACCTTGTAGCTGTTCACGTTCTCTTTCTTTTTTTATCCCATTTTCTTTCATTCTCTCATTTCCTTGCTTATTTTTTAAGAGATTATAAAGTAAAATTTCCATTCCACCTGAATAATGTTATCAGTCATGTTTGAGTTGACCGGAAAATATGTCTCCTGTGAGAGCCACAAGATGGAAAGCCCTTAGTAACTGCCTGAGGTTTGAGAGAAAGAGCCCCATTTCTCCAGACTATGCATCTACAGTGAAATCTCGACTCACTCCAAATCCCGGCATACCTCCAAACGCACAAGAGATGGCCCTGGGGTCAGCTGGTGTGGGACCAAATCCCAGTTCTGCCAGTTGATAGCCAAGTGACCTGTGTCTGGACACTTGAGCTGCCTGGACCTCTGGTTCTTCAACTCTCAATTGGGTGATAATGTGAACTATCTCAAAAGTGTTGTTGCAAAGATGAATGGGTTTTCAGTGACACAGGTAGAGCTTTAGCACATGCTCAGTGAACGCTGATTATTTTGAATAGAGGTGCCAGAGCTGGAGTCCGACAGCCTGGGCATATGAACCAGCTGCCAAGGTTTGAAGCCCAGCTCTGCTTCTTGAATTGCTTTACATCTTAGACACGTTACTGATTAGACAAATATGAACCATAGGAACTTTCTGAAAGTAGGCCATTTTTGATGTGCAAATGTGTCCATTTGCCAGGGTTTGTCCAAATTCGTAGGTAATAGTTTCTGTGCCTCAGTTTCCTAATCCATTAAACTAGGTGAAGTAATTTTATCTTGTAGGATTGTTATGGGGATTAAATGAGTCAGCATTCATAAAACATGCAGGGAAGAACTTAATGTATGGAAAGTACGCTTCCAGTATTTGCTATTATGATTTATATTACTCTTGTATATCATTACTGCCTGACATAAGCTTTTCTCCAGAATAGTCTGCTTATTAGTCCCTCCTTTTGCTTCTGTCAATCAGCCATTCTGTGTTGCCTTCAGTCCCCCTTGACTCCTTCAAAGCTTGGTCCCAATTGATCTGACTGACCCACCCACTCCATCCCTGTTGCCTGTGGGTATTTGTATATTACCTAAGGGTGTGAGGTTGTATGGTAGCTGGAAGTGGTTCCGGTCCATTTGGGGGCCGGGGGAAAACACAACACATGATGGTTATATTATATCTTTAGAAAATTTCCTTAAGTTATATTCAAAGATAGGATCTCTAATGTCTTCCTCTATATTTTTAAACAAACTTAAAAAAAAACTAGAGCAATTTTAGGTTAATAGAAAAGTTTGCAAAGATGTACAGAAAATTACCTCTTGCCCAGTCTTCATTAATATGGTAGTCTTGCGTAACCACTGTATGTGTGCGTGTGCCAAAACTAAGAAATTTACATTCATGTTACCATTCTGTATTACTGTTTAATTTTTTTTTAAATTTTGTGCTGGGGATCCAACCCAGAATGCCTTGCACATGTTGGGCAAGCGTTTGATCCTGAGCTAATCCCCAGTACATTATTACTCTTAACCTGATGCAAATTTCATCAGTTTCCCACTGGGATCCTTCCTCTCCTCCATGATTTCATCCAGGATGCTACAATGCATTTTATTGTCATGTCTCCTTAGTATCCCCTGGTTTGTGACAGTTTCTCAGTCTTTCTTCCTTTTTCATGGCCTAGACGCTCTTGAGAAATGCTGATTGGGTATTTAATACAATTTAATAAAACCTGAGTGTGTATAATTTTTTTTCTTCTCATGATTAGACTGGGCTTATGAATTCTGGGGAAGAATATCACAAAGGTAAACTGCCTTTTTCATCATATCAGGCGGAAAAAGAGACCACAATGACTTCTCACTAGTGGCTTTTTGTTTTTGTTTTTTGCACATGATGGAACCCAGGGCCTCGCTTATGCTAGTGCTCTACCGCTGAGCTACATCTCCAGCCCCTACTGCTGATGTGAACCTCAGTAACTCTACATCACTTAAAAAATACAATTTTTAAATAGAATTCTCACATGCTAAAGTCACCAAGAGATCATTGATCAGCGTTAAGTAGTTAGATTCCTAAAATCATGGCATTTTGGAAACTGAACAGGCTTGTTGTCGATCTTAATCAGAATCAATACCTTGTTTTTATAATACATATTTTCTACTGCCTATTGACTCTTCTAAAATGAAATTTATAGGTGGTATAATTTGTCTATACATATAATCACAGAAAATCAACATATTTTCCCAATTTTAATATAAAGGCGAAATAAAAGGAACATGATTTATTATAAAGTAATCTATATCTCAATCTATGCAAACTCAGGCATGAGTATTCAAAGGCTATCACAAAGTGGTCAGATCAGATGCTTATATGTTGATGAAGGATTTCCATGAATTAGACATAGACAGATTTAGACAGAAATAAGACTCAAATATAACAAGCAGGTTAGTCACTGGTGAACTGATTTTCCAAAATGATGAACAACCCTTGGAAAAGTTCCAGAGCAAACAAAATATTATCTGCCATGATTTTTATGCTGATTTCATTAATGGAAAAATTCATGACATCTCACTAGTGATTTTTTTTATTTGTTTTAGTTTTGTTTTTTTGCACAAGAAGGAACCCAGAAATATCATATATTTAAATAAAAATGGAGTCAGGCTCAGATAACTATAACCAGACTTTTTTAAACATACATGAATATCTGCTGAGATACTGGAAAGCTGTGGGGACAGAGAAAAATGCTTTGTGGTAGTCTACTCACTAAATGTCAGTGGAGCCCTCCAATCAAGAAGAGCAAACAAAACACCCCTCAGATTTCTAATATAACATTTCCAAAATTTGGAGGTCACGCTGCCCTAGCTGTGAACACCATTGGTAAAGTCAAGTCCAATCACTTCAATTCACTACTAGAAGATGGTATCATGCAGTCAGCACATCAGAGCAAACCTGAACCTGGAGAGCGATATGTGGTGTTGCATGCCTGTAATTCCAGCTACTTGGGAGACTGAGGTAGGAGGATTGCAAGTTCAAGGCCAGCCTCAGCAACTTAGGGAGACCCTTTCTCAAAATATAAAAATAAAAAGTTCTAAGAGTGTAGATCAGTAGTAACACAACCCTGGGTTCAATCTCCAGTTACACACACAATCACAAACACACACCCCATACAACAATCCTGAAAACTGAATCTAGAAGTCAAGTTTGCCAGCTCCTAATCTGCAGAATCTGGTAATTTTTGAATCCTCATATCCTCATAAATATCTACTGGGGTCTGGGGATGTGGCTAAGTGGTAAAGCACTTATCTACTATATGCAAGAGCCTGGGTTTGATCCGCAGCACTGCAAAAAAAAAAAAGAAAAAAAAAAGAAAAAGAAAAGAAATAACCCTGGGTTCATGCTGCAATGCAATCATGTAATGATGTAATGCACACACCACACACACACACACACACATACACACACTCCACCATCAGCATCATGCCCACCACCGACAACTCAACTACTGCACACACCCCTCCTAGGTTTCTCAGCGAATGGCGAAGCTGCCTCCTGTCCTTATGCCGGTCTGAAAGGCCCTGCATGGCTTGGCCACTGTCTACCTTTCCAGCTTTATTTTGCACTTACACTCTCTGTCACTGGCAGGAGTTATCCTCCTTTCTGCCTCAGGACCTTGGCACAGATGATTCTTCTCCCCAGGCTTCTCTACGCTGCGCTTGGCAAACTCCTTATTCCGTATGGCTTGGTTTAAAGTCACTTCCTCAGAGAGCCCTTCTCTGAGCCCCTAATACATTTCCTTGTTGAATGTTTTCATAGCACTCTTGATTCTTGATCACACACTTACCAGAGCTTATTATTAAGTATTTATTTGTGTGATTCTGGGTTTGCTATCTAGACACGTCCCCTGGGCTGTGAGCTCCTGAGGACACAGTGGCTTTGTCAGTTTCACTTGTTACTGAACCCCCAGTACACGGCAGAGTGCCTGGAACAGAGTATCTTCCAAATATTTGCTGGATCCATGAATGGATGAACAATTGGGTTTGCTGCCGAGAGTGACTTTCAGGCTGGCTGAAGGCGGAATGGGAGAAACGTAATCAAGGTTTTTCACAATGAGCAGCAGCGTTAACACTTTGCTTCTATTTTGCCTCCGGGGGCGGGGAGAGAGAGAGAGGCATGCTGTTTGAGGTGGCTTGGTTTGGCTTGTTCACGTAGAACACAATGGAGTAGACGGACCTACTTAATGTGTCCGGGATGAGTCCGGCTCCTGCATCTGTCTGGAGTGGGCAGCCCTGCTGGAAGGGACTGCACATAATGGCATGTTTGCCACCTTCAGCTTCACAGGGCTCAACTCTACAAGTATCCTTGCTTTGTCCTTCCACTGTCACTACCAACCACACCTCGTCTCTTCACAGTAAGCCTTTGGGTTGCATTTTTTCCCCATACTTTGGTCTTTGGGTATCACTTTCGTTATTTTGGCACCTCTGTGACAATAGTCACTAGGACTATTAATTATTGATGTTTTTCTCTGAGTACATCACATCCTGACATCAATGCAGCGTTCACCTTAAAAAACAAAAACAAAAATATGAACTCCTGAATTCACTGGGTTTATTGTATTCATTTGGGAAAGAATGCTCTTTTTCTTAGCAGTGTTCTTGTGAGGTAGGCACACCAATGCAGCCCTTCTTCCTGACCCCAAT